>PISX010002119.1:0-170486 GCA_004024625.1 Mellivora capensis
CACAGTTTGGTGACCGTGGCCATTGCTGCTATAAACATTGGGGTACAGATGGCCCTTCTTTTCACCACATCTGTATCTTTGGGGTAAATACCCAGAAGTGCAATTGCAGGGTCATAGGGAAGCTCTATTTTTAACTTCTTGAGGAATCTCCACACTGTTCCCCAGGGTGGCTGCACCAACTTGCATTCCCACCAACAGTGTAAGAGGGTTCATTTAACTTAACAAATATCACTAATTGTCACTTTCCTATTATTACTTTTATTCAGATGCCCTAGATTTGGAAACAGTAACTGGACTGTAAGTTTCTTTAGGGTGTGGACAGGATGTTTTAAATTTTGTATTCCTGACATCCACCACAATGCCTAGGGTAGAATAACTTCTCGATAAAGGTCCATGTCTAGAACATATGGCCATATAAGTGGCTCTAAAACTTATCCCAAGGTCACGATCCTTATTTTTTCTTCTCCTGGCCTTCTTGTTTATGCTTCTTGTTTTCATCTTAGACCCAAGTCTTAGATGATTGCCAGCATCATGGGTTTTGCACTGCTTTCTGAAACTCTCCCTACACTCTTCTTCCTCAAATTTTGTTCATTTAAAAAGATATAACTTTTTTTTTTTCTTTTTGGGCTTTGTCTTCCATATCTTAAATGATTTTATTTTTTTTTAAGGTTTTATTTATTTGACAGAGAACATAAGCAGGCAGAGAGGCAGGCAGAGGGAGAGGGGGAAGCACACTCCCTGCTGAGCAGAGAGCCCGATGTGGGGCTCAATCCCAGGACCCTGGGATCATGACCTGAGCCTAAGGCAGAGGCTTTAACCCACTGAGCCACCCAGGCACCCCCCTTAAATGATTTTAAACATTATTCGTATCTCTGATTCTTCTGTTATCTCAGGTTCTCTCTGGGTATTGCGTCTTCTGACTCCTGCTTCTGGCTAATTTGCTTCCATGTGAGTCTGTGGCTCAGGCTTGTGAGCTCTTCTTCACTGGGGGCTTAGCTGTGGGCATCCTAAGTTGCTTGTATCGAAGACACGTCTCTTTAGACAGGTTTTGTTTCTTCTTGACACCCTGCAGAGGTCTTTGGCCTAGAACCAATTTTATGCCTATTTTTCAGCTTGAAAGGTCCTGGAATGTGCAGGTATTGTGAATTCAAAACCCCAAACCACATGAGGACAGATTCTGGGAATGCAAATGCTCAGTGGAGACACTTGTATTGCTCCATCAGGAATCTAGGCCAAGGCACTGCCTTTCCGTCTACCTGTGAGAGTGTTTGGCTTTTTTTTTTTTTTCAACATTAATTCATTTCAAGAATCCTTCTTCAAGACCACGTCAAGGATTTTTCTCTATGTGAGGGTATCAGTTCTAGTACTTCACCTCATCTCCCATCCCGAGGTGATGGGCAAATGATAGAATTTCTCCCTAGCTTTTCAATCTAAAAAAATCATTATCTTTCAAATGATAATAATAAGATTTAATGGCAAGGTTCTGAGAGATGTGTCTGTTCTTATAGGGATGTTAAAGATTCAAGTAGGAGAATAGATAAAAGGCATTTTGGAAAAAAAAATTTAAAGCATTCCATAATTGGGTTTTTTTCTTCTTCTAGATACCATTGGCCTAGAACACATTTTTGCTAGTATTATTACTAGTATACTCTTTTCCCCAGACTCTTTGCCTTCCTTTTTCTACCATTAGATCTCCTGTCCATTTGTCTAGCTTGTGGCCGGGTAGAGTGGACTCATACTTAGGCAGAGGATGAATGGCAACCTCCCGGCTGATTCGACCTACCTGACCGAGGACGGTGATTACTGTGGCTCTGTTACTTACCTCTCTGCTCATGACCCTGTCTATCACGCAGGTTCCCATAGAGTGCTGGTGTTTGTAACCCTTCGTCAGTAGTTACTGTTATTTTAGTTAAGTGCACTGCTTTTTTAGTTGAGGTCTTGGTAGCACGTGAAATTGTTTATATAGTTCTGATACTTTGGAGAACCAAGGAACTGCTACCTGAATACAGATCTTCTTGGTAGCTACCTGTCTATGGCATGTACTACTGGTATAGTTGTTCTGAAAGCTTCAGGAAACCTTTAAATGCATGTCAACAGGGAACCCGGGTGGCTCGGTTGGTTGAGCGACTGCCTTCGGTTCGGGTCATGGTCCCGGAGTCCCGGGATCGAGTGCCACATCAGGCTCCCAGCTCCACGGGAAGTCTGCTTCTTCCTCTGACCTTCCCACCTCTCATGCTCTCTCTCACTGTCCCTCTCTCAAATAAATAAATAAAAATCTCTTTAAAAATGCATGTCAAGAGGAACACTGGTAGTTACAATCAAGAATTTTTACTATGTGATCTCACATAGCACACACCCATTTTATGTTATAAAAACTTCAGTTTGAACAAGCCGTGTCATAAAAGGGGCCACAGAATCAGCAAAGCCAGTCTTATAATGACAGGCCAACCAGTTTTAGATATTGAGGTTTTCTTGGCTTTTTATTTGAGGCCAAGCTCTCAAACAGAGCATTGACTTTGCTTCAGGTCAGATGAAGTCATACTTTGGGCTGGGTTAGTCCTTGTTTAAATCTCTTAGGTAAGGTTTAATTTGTTGAGCCAAACCCTGGAACCAGCTCAGTTGACAGAAGAACATATAATTATATAACTTTTGTCGCAAGGCTCAAGAGAAATGTTTCATAAATACGGTGGCGATTCAGAGAGAATTTGAGGCTAAGATGGCAAGTGCTGTAGAGAAAGCAGTAGAAGAAACAGAAACAGAAAACACTTGTGAACATCTAGTGTCAGTTTTTCATATAGTTCTTTGTGCCAATTAATACATTTGAAATGTCTTTCAAGTTTTCAAATGCTGAATCTCTATTTTCATGGAAAGTGACATAACGATAAGAGGATTACTGTGGTTGTATATCTTTCAGAATTTTCTATGGCATACCTTTACTTTATATGGAATTGTTACATGACTGCCCTCTTTCCACTTACTGTAATAATCGCCTGCAACATACATAGATGATGTAAATTCCAATCTATTTCAGACTTCTCTTTTTTATCCACTTAAGAGTAAGTCCAACCCTTCCTGAAACCTATTTGCCACGCCTCCTAACAGATAGACTGATTTGAAGATATCTCCTGTCTGCCATCTGTTTTAGATGTTAATGAGTCCCCAAATGCCCAAAAGCAGTAGTCTGAATGAGACTGAGAAAGCGCTGAGGGCTGGGACTGTCGGAAAACCGAATGGTGTCCTTGGGCAAATCCGAGGGTGGTTGGGTAGGTTGTGTAATCAAGCAATAACAGGACCGATGATTAAAATCAACAGCAACTTCACAGATCTTGAAACTTAAATGCATGCTGGTTTTAGGTGAAACCTCAAGGACGTAGCCTCCAAACTGTTACCGTGTGGAACGGTCAGGGAAGTTTGTAGAAGAAGCAGTGCACATGGACCTGTTCAGTCTGGCTGACTTACGCTGAGCATGAGTTTTCTGCTCCTGTGGGGACAGAGAGGAGTAAGACCAGTTCCTTCCCCCGTGGGGTTCTTTGTCTTGGAGGGAAGATATCGCACAACTCTCCATGCTCATGGCAAAACAGCTTTGCCTTAAGCTCTTGGTGTGCTTGGGCCAAGCTTCGTGCCTGCCTAGGGCTTTATTTACTGACATGATCTTGAATTCTCTCATCAGAGATTCCAGTTTACAGATGGAGAAGCAATATTTTTCCCCCTGCATTTTGTTGTGTTAACAACACAATATGTTAAATGCTTTGCCAAGGACTGAGACTGAAGACTGATAGGAAAAAGTCCCATCTTGGCTCTGCTATATACCTATGGGGTCTGGAGGAAATTTCTTAATTTACGTGAGCCGCAGTTTTCTCATCCGTAAAAACAGAGAAGTTCTCAGCTTCAATGTCGGTGTTCTCAGAAAGGCCTTGTTCTTCCTGTCTAAGGAATCTTGTTCCATCTCCCCAGTCACTGGACCCCATTACCCTGTTTTAATTTTGGGATAACCTTTATCACCATCTGAGATGATGTCACGTGCCTTTGGTTTCCATGAATACTGGCAGCCTCCCCACTTTAATGTAAATTTCATGAGGGCAAGGACTGAACCCCAAATCTGGTTCGTGGCACATGATAAGCATTCATTAAGTGTCACATGAATGGGTAGTGAACTAGGCAACAGTTTATAGAGATAGAAAGGAGACGGTGAATGTACTTAATGTTTTATGTCCTTGTGAAGAATTCTGCTGTGTTCCATTAGAAAGAAAACAAATCATTGCATGCTTTGAACTCTGCTATTAAGGTAGGTAGAAGGGTTTGAGTTTTTGTTCTGTTTCTGGTTTTTTTGTTTTGTTTTGTTTTGTTTTTTACCATAAGGAATGTCTGAAAATAAATTGAATTTCTTATCCATTGCATGATAAGCTGTCCCTGACCTGAGCAAGGCTCCAACAAAAGGAGCTGGGAGACAAACACAACACACAGACACAGGGCAGGATCTTGTGTCCCTGTGACTGTGGAGATGCAGAGAGAAATGTGTACCCAGAGCTCATCTGAGTAGGTTTTGGCCTTCACTCTCTCCTACAAGCATTAAGCTCAGAGCAAGTGACGTGTTTTACTCTGCCTACGGAAGGCACCGCCAGCCTCTACTGACTTGCTTATCTTTGCTGCTGTTTCAGGATTCTGAGAAGCGAACGCCACTTCACGTGGCTGCGTTCCTGGGAGATGCAGAGATCATCGAACTCCTCATTCTGTCGGGTAAATACCAGCTGTTCTTAAAAGTCAGTTGCAGATGCAAAGTTCAATGACTAGAAATTCAATCACTAGATCAACTACTTCAGCGAACCCAAACAAATTTCTTTATTGTGCTCGTGGAAGTGGATTTGACCAGCGATTTTATCAGTAGACAAAAAAACAATGCAAGACGTTATTCTTTCAATGAAAAATGACGTCTTCAGTAAAATATTTATGTTGCCTTGAAAGTCTGATTTCTGACTAATCAGGCCCAGTATTGTAGATGAATTCAGTAGGTGTGAATATCTTTGCTTTTTTTTATTGTTAAAAAAAATGGACAAACAAAACTCATTCCTTAAAGCCTACACAAACAAACGCCAAATGTATGTTTGTATTTATATACATTTAAATTGGCAAATTGTGGCAAAACAATACTATGTCTTGTCTATGGACACATGACTATGACTATGTAATAAAACATGGAAGGAAAGGAAACATAGCAATTTCCAGATAGTGGTTACCTCTGAGGGGTGGTTGAGTAAGAGATATTTTCAGGGAAGGGTAAAAAAGAGACTACAACTCTGTAAAATATTTTCTTTAAAAAAGATTGGAAGCAGATATGGCACACGTGGTTTTGTGCTATTATTCTCTTTATTTTCTTAAATATCTCATTGGATTTGGAAATGTCAGTGCTTTCATTTTTGGAGACCTGTGTGCTCAGTACATCTCACCAAACTGGTTTCCAAAATCAATATGTGCTTTCTCCCTTGAGTATTTGCTAGACAAATCCCTGGAATGGATCTGAGCACACGCACGTGTCTCGGTGTGGATTGCAGACTGGCTGGCTTTCCCCGTCCTCCTTTTTGTTTAGGGCGATTAAAATCTGGAGGAAATACTTCTGCCCACAGACTATGCAAAAGGCCTACACTAAGGTTTTGCCTTTGTTTGCGGTAGTAAAGGGAAACTGTAGAATTCCAAAGTAAACTATGCAAAGGTAGGAGCTAATTAATGCGTGTATTCAAACAGATGTGGGAACACTGTAGAAAAAAAAACAAAACAAAACCCGAGAATTGTGCTGTGATACACCAGGATGATTCACGTGGCTCTTACTTTTGTCGTGTGCATGTTCTGGAGGTGGATTTTTCCCAGGAAACAAGTATTCTGTGCCATACAGCGCATGTGCCCTGTGCTCCTGACAATTGCACGGAGCTTAGGTTAGACTTTATGTGGCATTCCTGTGCTTTCAAGAGCAGGCCTTCCTTCTGACAATTTTAAAGATGTCTCAGGGCTATGATCCAAGCAAACACATATTGTTTGGTACAGACACAGACTGTGGCCAAGAGCCAGTACACACCTGGCCGATGGCCCCGGCAGTGGAAATTTGGTCCATGGAAGATTACAGGCAGAATCAGTGGGGGTGTGAAATAAAGAATTTTGTGGGATGACACTGAAGTGGTCCCAACCATCCAAATGTACTAAGAGACATCTCAGACTCTCAGAGGAATGCTTAGTTCATGTACACGCAAATTCACAATTTTGTCTTGGACTCCCAACTTTGGTTTTTGGTTTGTTTGTTTTTCCACTTCTGAAGGAAGATGCTAACTCGGCAGCATTAGGTTGACCCATCTGTTTTCTTCAGACATTTGTGGGCTGCTGACTTTCGAGAAATGTGGCTTCACATCACCTTCATGTGAGATGGAGTCCAGCAGCCTCTCTTACGTGGGGCTCACCCAGTAGAGCCTGGAGAGATTGTTCTGTGGATCTCGATCAGCACACCTGTTTGGTCTCAGAATTCCTGAGCTGTTAGCCCCTCTAGTATAATTTGGATGGCACGTGCTACGGAATTTTTCCTCCTCCTCATATCAATTTAGGGAGGCTTACGGTCTGGGAGAGCATTGGGGGAAGTGCTTTAGAAATTTTACTCAACTGTGGAAGCTTAGACAAACTCTTGGAATTCACATGGCTTGAATTTCCCTGAAAGGTCCTTAATTCAATTTGTATATTAAATTCCTAAAGAAATATCATCACAGGAGCAGGATGATTTAATTTCTGAGCTTACATCTGGCGGCTGACGCTTCAGTGAATCCAACCAAACTTTTTTTCCAATTTAATAATGAAAGAGGTGCTAATGATTCCCATGTTGGACAAATAGTTTAGCCTTGCCAGAATAGCCCATTACAGCTGTGTTCTCCATTGTTGTATTAACTTACGGAGTGTGGTGTAACCCAAGCCCACTCAATTCCTACCAACATTATCTCCTAGTAGCCAGGAAGATGGAACCCTGAATGTCTCTGAGTAGAAAAGGTGGAATTCAAGCTTTGAAACTTTCCTCTTCTTACAACCGCCAGTTCAGATCCTGGCTTTATTTCCACCCTCTGCCTCTGGCTTCTGTTTGGGAACTAGCCGAGTTGGGATTAAGGTCAAGAGAAGGTTAAGAGTTTGCTAAATCGTTTGCTGGAGATACATGAATGAGACCACGTGAACCCATCAGTGGCCAAGAGTTAAGAGACCAGGGTTGAGCTCCAGGAAGCTGAGCACAAGGGACGATGAGCACGGTTTAAGAGGACCCCATTCAGAAACTTGGGGTGCGCAGGGGTTCAAGTCGTGGGCTGAAGGAAGAAAACTGCAAGTACCTATTTTCTAACATGCCAAGTGTTTGTGAGGTGTAACTACTCATTAAAAATGATATTCATTAGAACACCGGCCACAAAAACAAGTGATATTCCTGTAAAATTATTTCCTGTGATTTTGTCAAAAGATGACTACCATTCTCAATGCAAATTGTTATCAGAGTGGGTGGCAGGTCATTCTTTTGATGTTTTAATGCATAATAAATATTCATCCTTTTGTGGTTGGATTTGATTTTTTTTTTTTTTTTGGAGGTGTTTCTGGTGAAAGAGGGGTGATTCAACCAAATAGTGCTGGTTTTAGCGTCCTCAGTGTGGTGTGATTATAAAGTAATGAGACGTTTTCTGGTGGGTGTGTCAGCTAGCTCTAAAGGCAAGTCCAAAGGGAGTTTGAAGAATGTTTTAAGCAATTGCCACAAACACTGAATTATCATACACTCTGCCAAGGTCGTTGCTTTGAAGGACAGGGCTCCTGGGCTGTGCTGGTCTGTTTGTTTCAAAGCAAAATCAATAGCAAGCTGATTTCATTCTATTATAATTGTACTTCATTTATGATCTTTCTTTTGTATTTATTTCTACAATTAAAAGTCAAATTTTGGATAACCCAGCCTTAAGAATCAGTCCTTCTCTCTGGCCTGTAAGATTTTTTCAATCCCTTAATCTACCTTTTTCCTTTGTTTTACTTCTTCCTAGATGACAAGGCTAAGAGAACAGAAACATTGCCTCTGGGAAAGAGACTTAGTTTCCTTTACTCTTGATCTCTATAAAAAAAAAAAAATCAAGTGGTAATAGGGGTACGAGGTAAGCATACTTCGTCTATAATTAGAGTAGATGCCTGACAACTTTGAGTTGGATCTTTGTTTCTGGAGAATCAGTTATAGCCTAGCACTTTTTTTTTTTTTTAAATGTTCAAGCTTCACAATGTCCTTGGGTAAAAAGTATTTGCCTTTAAATCACTAGACATGCAGACTCTGTGCCCTTCAGTGCACAATGGCGCCTGACAAGAAGGTAAATAACACGAAGCTTCCTTTAGAAAAATCGGTTATAAATATTCAACTCAAAACCTTCCGACGTCTCCCTCTGACATGTAAACAAGACTCTTGGACATGTTGGACGGAAGAGGATGAGGAAACCCGTGGCAGGGGGATGACACTGATGAAACAGGCCTTCGTCCCTGGTCAGAGAACTCTGCTTTTGTCAAAATAATTTTGTTGTTCTGGGAGAGATTTTCCCCACAGCTGTTTGACCTTCTGGGGGTGGATGCGTGGAGGGAGGGAGACCCAAGGAAGCCGCTTCCTAGATTTCTAATTATTTTTCCACGCCTCAAGTGACTTTAACGCTACACAGAAACAATGCTGGTGTGGGTTGTTTGTGACACGTCCGGTGTGTGTTGCCTTATGATACTTAGTGAGCTCGGGGTCGTTTTTCTCCTTGAAAGAATTTGAATATTAAACGCCACTTTGAATCTACTTAAAACTGGAAGTTTTCAGAATATATACATAATAATAGGAACAACAATACAATGTAAATGTATAAATCATAAGGAAAAACAATAGAATAGAACATATTACATGTCATATAATATATAACATTTAATGGCAAAATAGAGGAAATGGGCCAAGAATATGAACAGGCAATTTTCAGAGAATGAGCTGCAAATGGCCAGTAAACAAACATCGGCGAAGATCCCCAATCTCACTATTAAACAGAAAAAATTAGAAATGTGATGCTATTTTCTCCCACTCAGATTTGCAGTATTTTAAATGATAATAAGTATTGATGAGGATGTGGCAAATGAAGCAGTCTCATACGGTAGCTCTCTTTGGAGGGCTGAGACTGAGGATTAGGACCAAAAGTGCATGACCCATGATGGAAGTCCATTTCTAATGGTCTGTCCTAGAAAATGCTTGCATGTTTGGATGAGGAATCACATTATGGATGTTCACAGCAGTACTGTTTGTATAAAGAAATATCGGAAACAAATGAAATACCCATCAATGGAGAGAATATCTAAAAAATATAACGTGTTTGTGTGTCGGAATACATGTGGTAATTAAAAAGAATGGACTCATACTGTACGTGTCAACAGAGATGTCAGTTTTCTTAAATTATTGCGTAATGTTTTAAACACACAAAATCAGCTTAATTCTCTCAATTTTCCGTGGTACATAGATTGGCATGTAAAGGGATAAAAGAAACTGGAAGCTCATGTACCAGGCTCAGAGCAGTGGTTTTTTTCCCAGTAAGTGGGAAGAGTCCAGCATTGAGGATGATACTAAAGAGGAATTTACCCAAATATGTGAATTCATTAAAAAAAAACAAATAGTTCATGCATGCATTATTCGTATGATCAAAACATGAAGTAAAATAGGAGTGTTGCTTTTCTTTTTTTTTCAGATTTTATTTTTTATTTTATTTATTTTTATTTTTATGTTTTTGTTTTTATTTATTTTTTTAATTTCTTTTCAGTGTTCCAAGATGAATTGTTTATGCACCACACCCAGTGCTCCATGCAATGCGTGCCCTCCTTAATACCACCACCAGGTTCACCCAACCCTTACCCTCCACCCCTCCAAAACCCTCAGATTGTTTCTCAGAGTCCACAGTCTCTCATGGTTTGTCTCCCCCTCCGATTTCCCCCATCTCACTTCTCTCCATCTCCCAATGCCCTCCATGTTATTCCTTATGCTCCACAAGGAGGGGAAACCATATGATAATTGACTCTCTCTGCTTGACTCATTCTGCTCAGGACTGTTGCCTTTCATGGGGGCAGGCAGGTTTTCATAGCTGCTGTTCAAACCGGCTCGGTGGAAGAGACACTAAGGAATTTCTCTTTTAACCAGGAAGCGTCCTTCAATGAGCAGCTATTAATTTAGGTCTGCCCTAGCCTTAGAACTAAGTTGGCACATTGTGCCATTGGCTGATGCCCCAGTTTCTATCCCCAAGTCCCTGTCTCTGCTCTGCTAATAGTGAGTAAGCGTTAGGTAGTGCTTACCGTGGGCCAGAAAGTGATCTTGGGGCTTTCGTGGTTCATGCTTCTCCACGGCTCAGTGTTTCTACAGAGTGGGCTCATTGCATACGGACTATTTCAGTACTTGCTTTTTTCCCATAACAGTAGTTTGTGAACATCTCTCCATATTATTAGGAATTCTTTTAAATCACCACAGCTGCCTCATACGGCTATATAAGGATTTACTTAACCAACTCTTCTTTGTCTAACCTCGAAGTTTCCAGCATTTTACTTTCACGACTAACCTTTTGTAACCTGTTCATGAGAATTCGTCTGAACATTAACCCATAGTTACTTCCTTTAGAAACATGCTGTGGAGCAATCTAGTGCCCACACACACAAAGACAGAAATAGGTTGTCTGTATAAGGGAGAGAGAGAGGGAGGGAGGGAGAAGGTAGAGGGAGACTAAAGGTAAGATTCCAACACGCAGTAGACAAAGCAGGTGTGTACAGATCTGGGCAGGTGCCACACACACACACTGTGCCCCTCGTTAGTTTCCTCGTGGTCTGCCTGGGGAGGAGCTACTGGGTTGAATACTTAGATTCAAAATGAGGTGATAAGATGACATTTGGAGAGACGGCGAAAGATTCCATCAGATTCTAGAGCTCTCTCACCTTTGGGTGGTCATGGACTTCCGTGGTCCACCTTTCCTGGGTGTGCGGATTTGCCTATGTTCTGTAGCTCGGGGTCTACCTGTGGGGTCAGCTACAGTGGTTGTGGAGGGAAGAGAGCATGAGAAAGTAACAATGAGACCAGCAAGGAACACATGGTTAACCTGAAAATTTCTTTTCAAATTGGACTGTGCAGCCAAGGTTATCTAGAAATCCAACAGCAGTTGTGGTTCCTAATCCTCTACTCTCCTGGGGTGAGCCTTAGGAACATCCTGGAAGAGACGATGACTGGGCCACTTTATATAGGGAAATGTCATTTTATTTTTACCAAGGAGAAGGGCCACTAACTGGGAACAAAAAATAGTGTAAGAAAAAGCATCTCAATCCTCCACATATTTATGAAGAAACATAACTTCAAATGCTCTAGCTTTCTTAAAAATGTTTGATAGTAAATATTTCAAACACAGAAAATATGGAGAACAATAGGATACCTGGGTACATCAAGCTTTAAGAAATCTTAACATTTTTTCCATGTCTGTATCTTTTTTTTTTTAGATTTTATTTATTTATTTGAGAGAGAGTGAGAGAGAGAGAGCATGAGAAGGGACAGGGTCTCCCACTGAGTGGGGAGCCTGACGCGGGGCTCCATCCTGGTACTCCGGGATCGTGACCTGAGTTGAAGGCAGACGCTTAACCAACTGAGCCAGCCAGGCGCCCCTCATACCTTTTTCCTAAATAAAATATTGAAGACACACTTGAGCCCACCTGACATACTTCCTTCAGCCTTTCTCCCACCACCCCTCCCTAGAAACAACCACTAATCACAATTGGTGTCTGTTTCTTTAGCCATATGTATTATTTTTATTTCATGCCTGTGCATCTACAAATCATGTATAGAATTGTTTTTGTAAATTTAAAAATTTTATATAATTGGCATTATGCTGTAGGTATTACTTTGAGACCTCATTTGTTTATTCGTGTTGTGTTTTTGAAGTGCATCTGTTTCTGTATAGGTAAAACTTCAGTCCCTCCATTTCCATGACAAGGGGGCATCCCATTGTACAAATATACCACAATGTATTTATCCATTTTCCTCTTGACCAACACTTAAGATTCCAGTTTCTTGCTGTTACAAACATGCTGCAGAGAACATTCTTACACACGTGTGAGAGTTTGTCCAGGGTATACAATTGGGGGGGGTGCCAGGTAGTAGGGCACACATGTTGTCAATTTTCCTAGGTAGCACCAAACTGCTTCCTGAAGGCGGTTGTACCAGTTGATGCTCCCACCGCCTGTATGGAAGTCTTAATATTTCTCCATACCCTTGCTAACTCTTGGCATTGCCCTACTTTAGAATTTTCACCAATTTGATGGGTGTGAAATGGTATGTTAATGTTGCTTTCATATGCCTCTCCTTCTTGAATTTTGAGAAGTCTATTTTTCTAGGCGTCTTGCCATTTGGGGTTCTTCTTGCATTAGCTTTTGAAGTTTATGCACATGCAATACAAAATTTACCCTCTCAAAGACTATGAAAAATAAAATGTGTATTTCTGTTTCATATTATTATAACCAGTGCTTGGCGCTAAAAGGAGAAAGGTGGGAAAGAAGAAAATGAAATCAAGAGGGAATATATACACATATATATTTGAAAATAGATATATGAAAATGAATAAAGAGAAAGAGATGGACAGAGGGAGAGAGGAATGAGTGTAAGGAACGGAGAGGAAGATGGGGACAGTGAAAGGGAAGCTTAATCAGTGTTTCGTTGAATGGCTAGTGATGGATTGAAGCACAGTGCCCAGGAGCTTGGGCATTGAAGTCAGACTGCCGGGGTTCAAATCTACCCCTTCCTAGCTGGCTGCCTGGAGCCTGTTAATTCTCATGGCCTTCGTTCCTTCATCTACGAAGTTGGCATTGTAATAGCGTCTCCTATTGAATGGAGTACACGTGTGTCAGCGTACAGAGTAAGAGCTCAGATTATGTTAGCAACTTTGAACAAGGCTCCTAGCCGTCGCTGAGCTGTAATAATAGAATTGTAGCTCTTTATTTATTTTTTTATTTTTTAAAGATTTTTCTGTATTCACAAGTAGGCAGAGAGGCAGGCAGAGAGAGAGGAGGAGACAGGCTTCCCACTGTGCAGAGAGCCCGATGCGGGGCTCGATCCAGGACCCTGAGATCGTGACCTGAGCTGAAGGCAGAGGCCCAACCCACTGAGCCACCCAGGCGCCCCGAACTGTAGCTCTTTAGAACTAAAGGGAGCTCCTCAGCCAATGAGTCTCCAAGTCTGGCCTCTGCTGCATAGCATTTGGATCTGCACTGTCCAGCACGGAAGTCACAAACCAGCTGTGGCTCCTGAGCACGTGATGTGTGGCCAGGTTCGGTGCAGATGTGCTGTAAGGATGAAACATACATTGGATTTTGAATACACGTTTTTCTTGAATTTTTTAAATTTAAGAATACACATTTTTCATTTGCATGAAAAAAGATAATTTTAAACTTGATTGCATGATGTTTTGGATATATTGAGTTAGGGAAATATACTACTAAAATTAATTTTACTTGTTTTCTTTATCCCCTTTTTAATGTGGCTACTAGAAAACTTAAAATTGCATCCCTGGCTCCCATCACATTCCCACTGGACAGCGCTGACTTTGAGGCTGTGAATCTGAGCTGATCGGTACCCGTAGCAGGTGTCGCATCTGGTCCTTCCTCCACATTGTGTTCCTTCCTCCAAACATGCTGAAGGAAGGGATGACTAGAGTGGGGAGAAGGACATCATGCACATGGGCAGGTGGCAGCTCAGACCCAGAGTGTGCTGTGGCCAGGTGTTCTCCCTCTCAGATGACTGGTTCAACTTTGTGACAGGAAGTTCCTTAAAAATGGACAGGGCGAGCGAAGGGAAGCTTGAGGCAGGCTTCCCCGGGGGAGGAGACTTGTTCCCAGCCCTTTAGGATGTCCACTCTGGAGCAGTTAACCCAGGACTTCCTGCTTCAGGGGAGGGAGATACCTACTGCCTTTGATTCTTAGCAAGCCCACGCTGATTTCATTTGAGCCTGTTGAGGTAAGGGCTTGAGCCTCCTAGGTGAGCTGCCTGGATGGGGTTAGTAGAAGTAGGATTTGAAGCTTGATAAACTAAACGACAATTTATCAGTGGCTTTCAACCTTGACAGCATATTAAAATAACCTTGGGTCTTGGGGAGCTTTTAAGATTTTATTTATTTATTTGACAGAGAGAGATCACAGTAGACAGAGAGGCAGGCAGAGAGAGAGGGGGAAGCAGGCTCCCTGCTGAGCAGAGAGCCCGATAAGGGGCTCGATCCCAGGACCCTGAGATCATGACCTGAGTGGAAACCAAGAGTCTGACACTTAAACGACTGAGCCACCCAGGTGCCCCTCTAGCTCACTTTGACCCATGAAAGTCTCCTGTTGCCTTTTTCTTTTTTTACTTTTTAAAACTAAGTTTCTACTTTTCAGCTCTCAGCTGTCCTTAGCCTCACAGAGATGAATCAGTCCTGCTTCCACTGGACTCATTTTCTTGGCCCTTGTTCCAGAGCCAACCCGTGTGCACTTCCCCTCCCCACCTTACTTTCTCGTTCCTTTGATTTATCCCTCCTGTCTTCTTCCCCCGGAGCGCCCTTCCTTATTGGCCCGAGGCTAACATAGGTTCCTCTTATTGCATCTACAAAGATATCACACATACTTATCTTACCCTTCCCTTTTATTTCACAAAATTTTCCATCTGAGCAAAAGACTGATCAAAACCTGGAACCTGGGGGCACCTGGGTGGCTCAGTGGGTTAAGCATCTGCCTTCAGCACAGGTCATGATCTCAGGGTCCTGGGATGGAGTCCTGCTTCAAGCTCCTTGCTCAGTGGGGCGTCTGTTTCTCCCTCGGCCCCCCCCCCCACCCGACTCATGCTCACACAAGTACTGTCTCTCTCAAATAAATAAAATCTTTAAAAACAAAACAAAACAAAACCCTAACCCCTCCAAAAGGAAGCTGATGTTGGGTGTTTCTGTGGTTCAGTTGTAGATGTGGTGGGCTTGCACTCATGGGGAACTGAGAGGCTATCGCAGAAGGAAGGCATTCTCTACTCTTGGAATCCATTCACATGGAGCTTTTGTCGCCTGATTGGTGACATGGCTCCCAGCAAGTTGAGCGTGAGGGCACATCCCTGAGTGTGAGCTGGTTCTGGCCCGTGTGAACCTGTCTGCCCCCCCGCAGAGTAGAAGGAGCTCTGAGCAACTTGCATAGGCTTCGTGTTACGTCTGTCCAAAGCTCCATGGAAGCTGGCTGCTTGCTCCCAAGATATCTGGCTGGTGCCAGGGAAATCATCGAGCTTCTTGGATAGAACAGATTTCTGCAAATCCCCTTAGCCCAGATCAAATCTCATCAAACTCAACTTTACAAGATTGGTTCAAAATCCAGCTGACCTCTAGTAGACCTTTGTTGGAACGCAGCTCATCTTTGACAGTTTGCTAAGAAGGCCATTGTGTGCCCCGTGAGATTAAGTCTACTTAGTGACTAAAAATAATGTATGTATTTTATAGATAAAATTTTATATTTATATATAATCATACATTTTGTATGTAAGTGTGTATGTATATTTACATTACACACATACCTACAAAGTTCTTCATTCTTCAGGATCTACATGACCCTACTCCTGGAGAATCTCAGCCTTTTTGCCACTGTGTCTCCTATCCAGTGAGATATCACACTTCTCATCTAGTCTCTACCCAATTCTTGTGCCATTTTCAGCTCCTGATTTCAATTTTTCTACTGTACTGGGTCTCTCCTCCTGTCTGGTGGCTAGAAAGTACATGGCTGATACAAAGGAAAAAAAAACGAAATAGAGTGGTTGTACAAGGCAGATGAGAACACAAGATATCCCATTTGACTTAACATGAGTAGAATTTCCACTGACTGCATTATGCCTCTAACTTGTGCTTTTGCTTCCAGGAGCTCGTGTCAATGCCAAGGACAACATGTGGCTGACCCCACTGCACCGGGCTGTTGCCTCCAGAAGTGAAGTGAGTGATTATCTTATTTAATCTAGTACCTTCAGGCCCTAGAGAGAGAAAAATGCTTTCTGCTAAACTAGGGATTCTTGCTTGTGGACAAAAGGCTTTTGTTTCTAATACAAGAGGGTCACCAAATGGAACGGTTGACTTTTTGGAGCACCTCCTGCATGCCAGGCATGGTGCTGGCGGGGGTAGGGGGGCAGGGTGGTGACCAGAGTAGTGCAAGGTGGACAGGGTGACCCTTGACTTCAGTGAGTTCTCAGTCTGGAGGGGGGTGGAAAACAGGTAAGCAGATCTGTACAACATCATTGGAGGAGGAAGCAAACAGCTGCTTGAATAGAGAAGTCTTCCAAGAAGGGATGTCAGTTGAGCTGGTCCTTAGAGGATGAGTTGGCACTTACCAGGCCAGGGGAAGGAGGGAGGCAGGGGGATGAACATGCTAGAGGACAAGGGACATGGGAATGAATGAATGGCGGGTTCAGGTGGATGTAGACGGAACAAGGGGTGTAGTGGAGATAAGTCTGATAGCGGAGGCTGAGTCACATGGCAGAGGGCTGGGGGTCCTCTGAGCGCTGGGGTGTGGTCACAGTATGAACCTGACAGCATTTGGGACCTCGGGAGGGTGAGGCAGAGGAGAGGCCACTGGGTGAATGGTGGGGCCATTAACTGAGAAGGCAGAGGCAGAGGAGCAGGGAAAGGAAGCTCAGAGTCCTGCGTGAACATCCCGAGTTTGTTCCCTGGTGTATCCCAAGCCTGGTCCATGGTAGGTGGTCAAGCAAGAATTTATTTTGAATTCTGGAAACGCTGGTGAAGATGGTTTTAGATGATCATGATTCATATCTAATCATACCTAATTCATACCTAATTCATACCTTCATGCTAGACGTAAGTCAGGTCTGGCACTTAGGAACTGAGAGGAGGGTCGTTGAAGCCACAGCGGACGGATCAGCTGGTTTAGGGAAAGTCAAAGTGATGAAAAGGGAAAACCAGTGTGGGTGAGGGGTGGCGGGGCATGCTGGTGACTGTGAGCCCTGAAGCCTGGTCAGAGGGGTCGCTCACCGTCCCGGGAGACCAGAGGCTCTTACCCGGGAGGCGCTTGTCATTGGATGACTAGTCTTTGTGGCGGGTTTGGCCATATGACTCCTCTGCTACCGGAGAAGGTGCTGTTCTCCAGGTCTGTCTGGCAGCAAGTGCTGTTGCCGAGGGTGCCTGCCAATGTCGCAGGGGGCGGTGCCTGTCATCAGTCTCCACTTTTCCTCTTTGGCAACTGTCTGGGAATTTCACAAAATACTTGGTACCTGACACTTTTCTCAGTGCTCATAATCTTCCTTGCTGTGCTGTGTGATTTGAACAGTTTTTATAAGGTGTGGTTTGTGTTGGGACGCCTGGGTGGCTCAGTTGGTTGGGCGTCTGCCTTCGGCTCAGGTTGTGATCCTGGGGGCCTGGGATTGAGCCCCTCATCGGGCTCCCTGCTCAGGGGGGACCCTGCTTATCTCTCTTCCTCTTCCTCTATATGTGCTCTCTCTCTCTCTCTAGCTCTCATGCTCTCTCAAATGAATAAATAAAATCTTAAAAAAAAAGAAAGAAAAAAAGAGAAGGTGTGGGTTGTGTTCTCTTTTCTGAGGGCCCCAGGAAATGAGGAAGGTAAATGATTCTAAATTGCCGGGCTCATACTCTGGGGAGTCCAGAACCTCCTTATGGTCATTTCTGTTTTACCTGGGAAAGCAGGGACAGTGGCTACTTGCGTTGGTATGACCAGCTTCATGAAACCAGCTCCTTCAGAGGAGTATTTCCTGGTCTTTTAAGACCATGTGATCTTCAGCAAATTTTTTTTTAAGGATCTTCTGGAAAAATATGGGTTTGTTTCCTCTTTTAACAAGAGCCAGGTCTTTTAAGTTAAAAAAAAAATTCACTAAGCACTTCCTATATTCCAGGCCTTGTGCTTAGGAGGCATGTAGTGTAGTGGGACAGAAAAACAGAAGACTAGATGATTTCAGAACTATGGGATCTTTCCCAAGTGCTCTCTCCCTTTGTTAGGTCCGCTACTTGCTTCAGTCCTCAAAACGTCCGTTTGCAGCAACCATCAGCCTTGCCTTCTTTACGTGTCTTTAGTGTGAGTTCAGTCAACCCAGTGGCGGATCAGTCTTTCTATCTGAGAAAGGCGTTTGTTGCTTCTCTAAGGAACCAGCTCCCTCTGCAGGTTTGCTGGGGGGAAAAAAAAATCCCTTTCAGGTGTCTCTTGGCCAGGAAGGAATTAAACACAGACCCTGAGTTGTAAATAATCAGGGTCATATATAAACTTGTGAAAGAGGATGTCTTCCTATTAATATCTACTACAACAAGTTGAAAAGTTTCTTATGAATATTGGAGTCTTTGTAACCATCACTGGAATGGACTGTGAGCACATCGCTGTGCCTAGTGGTTCTAAATTCAGACTTCTTGCTTCCTTTGAATCGGATGCTACTGCCTATACATTGTGCCTCCCCTAAGTCACAGCTGAGGCAAGAGAAACAGGCTTGATGGGGAAACAGCAGAGAAGGTTTGGGCTGGCCGCCGCCGAAGGGGACCTGTGCGCTCAGGTGAGAGCTGGCACGTCGGCCCATTGCTTGGATTGGCAAACACCGCTATCACTTATATGAATATGAATTTAGAACCCTTTCTTCATTGAAAGGTTTATAAACTCTGTACTGTCCTCAAAGCCCTTTGCTTCTAAATTGTAGGTAATTGATGGTTCCGGGTTCAATCGGGGACCAGAAGCACCGAGGGAGATCCAAGATAAGATTATTGATTATAGTAATTAGACCTTCCACGACTGTGTGAGCTGCTGGAGAAGCTTGTGTCAGGCTGTCCCCCTGGGTTCTGTGTGATAGTGAAGTCACTGTCGGCAGGCAGGGTCTGCTGCTGGGGGAGGATAAAAACTGCTGCGGGCTTCACCTTATAGCTTGCAGGCACGTGGCCCAAGGGTGGGAGAAACTGAGGGAGATACCGAAAGTCCTGAAGATGCACCGGAGACGCCTTGTGCCACCACGTGGCCCCGGCTGGTCAGGCGGTCAGCCTGTGCTTTTGTCGTGCCTTCCAGAACGCATGAAGAGTGCTCTTGTGGCCAACAGGACCGGGCCGGGGATCCGGAGCAACGTAGTTCCAACATAGGCCAAGTTGACACAGTATAAAACCACCCCTGAAATTGTTATTCTATTCTAATTAAAAAGACCTTCTCAATAGTAAGTTCCTTGAAATGAGTGCCGCCCCTATTGCTCGTCATTGTGTTTCTAGGATCTTGGCTGCTCGGTAAACAATTGTTTTGTTTACAGTGGTTTTTAAAAAAATTTTTTAAAAGGATTTCATTTATTTGAGAGAGAGAGAGAGAGAGAGAGAGAGCACAAGCAGGGGGAGCTACAGGGGGAGAGGGAGAAGCAGGCTCCCTGCCGAGAAAGGGGCCCAATGAGGGGCTCGATCCCAGGACCCTGGGGTCATGACCTGAGCCGAAGGCAGATGCTGAACCGACTGAGCCACCCAGGTGCCCGTAAACAATTGCTTTCTGAGTGATTCATTAAAGACTGTCGTTCTAATAACCTAAGCTACGTTAACTTGGTTCTCTGAACAACTGCTCACGTAGAGCTAGTCTGCACCACAGAGAAGGCTGGTGGCAATCATCTTGCATGTATGCAAGGTAGACCCATCTGAAGCTCGTTTCTGAAGTGTAGCCCTGGGAGCCATTTAAGCCACTGGAACCTGCACTATCAGGGTGAGTGTCAAAATTGTATCCAGCGCAGGTATCCGTGGAAGTCAGAGATACTAGTATAAGTCAAGAGTTCTGAGCTTTCTTTCCGTCCAGGCAAATTTTATAGTCCAATTTCTATGTCTGGAAAAATCATGTTCGTTGCTAAATTTATTTCCTGAGCTTGTAATAGCAATGGGCATATCAGATCATCTTACTGATTAAACATCCACCCATGCCTGACAGAAAAGCGCCTACACAGACGGGAAAGTAGAACAAGGCAGGGTCATACCTGCTGAAAATGATCCAACGTGGATTGGATTCTGGAGATAAACCTTCAGGACTTTTCCTGGTACTGACCAGGCTGTGCCGTGTGCTTCCTTGGGATCCAGTCCCAATCCTTCTGATCCAGAACCCACCCCTCCCCATGTCTGGGGTGCCCAGGGAGGAGACCCCAAACAAATGATGGAGCCAAGCAGCACCGTCCATTGACTCACCAAGCCCCCCACTGACTGCACCCCCTGCTGAGAAGACATGAAGAGCGTCTCTTGCCAGAATCTTAGGGCAAAACAAGTTTTGCAGTTCTAGATAACATAGACGAACAAGATTTGGGCCTTACGGGGAGAGTTTTCTGAAGCATTGTGAGTTATTTCATATCATTTCTCCTGTTTAGCTTATTCTTGCTGCTTTTTGGTTTTCTTTCTTGGAAAAGAGCAGCCCTGGGGACAGGAATTAAATCCATGCGACCCAGCCAGTTTGATACGTGTTTATTGAAGCCCACTCGATGCAAGACACTGTTACATGTGCTACACGGGCCCGAAAGGGTGCAAAGTGTGTCTTCTAGGACACGGTATTTAGGGCAGACAACCAGGCAGACAGCCTGCTGTGGCCTACGTCCAAATGCAGCCCGCCTTTCACACGTGCATTTTCTTTTAGAGTGACCGGGGAGTAGCTCCTTTGGTGAACTTTTCCCTTTCCTGTCCCGGAGGCTGCCTTTTGGCTAGCGGAGTTAAAACTGATTGTATCCTGTCTTTAGGCTACAGGATGTTGTGTCCAAATATATGTTGTCACAGTGAGCATTTATTGAGCACTTAGTGTGTGCTCTTTCTGTGCACGCTTCCGTTTTAACCTTTCAGCCGCTCTTTGAGGGACTGATAGCTCTCTCATCCTACTTTAGGGATCGTAACCTCAGAGGAGCCCGGGAACGAGCCTCACACGCTGCAGCCAGTGAGCGGTGGAGGATGTACCTCGAGACACTGCTCTCTTAACCACCATGCTCGGCGGCTTCCCTCAGATCCCACGAGCGCCCTGACGGAAACTGTGCCAACCACTAAAATGGGTCTACTTTTTGTCTGTGCAGACAGACGTCCCGACAAGCATAGAAACAGTTCCCAGAGCCGAGCAGGATAAGCATTTTATCTTACAGTTTAAATTTTAAAACTCATGTTTCCCCCCTTCTCTAAAAACACATTGTCCTTGCTGTGAGCTAAGTGCTAGTAGACAGGAGGATCAGGACGATTATGTGGGAGACTAGGATGTTGCGACTTCCCCTAAATTATCTTTGGGGCTATAAAAAGATGGTCACACAGAGAACATAGTACCTGGAATGGGAAGAAAGGGAGCATTTTAGGACCTATTAGTTGGACCATAGATGAGTGACACTCAGAGCTACTGTGGCGTCCAGTCATCTGAGGTGCTTGTCACGATCACCGGTTCTAGAACCTTCTCTCCCTCCGGAGATGCTGATGAAGCTCAGTGCTGTGCCCAGAGATCTGCAGTAAAAAAAAAGTCTCTGACACAGGCGGTCTATAAACCACACCCTGAGAGCTGAGATTAAAGACTGGGAATACGTCAGTATCTGGCCTTCCCAGTGTTGAAAACCAGTACTTCTTCTTCTTCCTTTTTTTTTTAATTTGAGATTTATTTATGTATTTATTTATCTGAATCCAACTAATTAACATATAATGTATTATTTGTTTCAGGGGTACAGGTCTGTGAATCATCAGTCGTACACATTTCACAGCACTCGCCACAGCACATGCCCTCCCCAGTGTCCATCACCCGGCCGCTCCGTCCCTCAGACCCCCCTTCCCTTCAGCAACCCTCAGTTTGTTTCCTGAGATTAAGAGTCTCTTAGGGATTGTCTCTCTCTCTGGTTTCACCGTGTTTCATTATTTTCCTCTGAAAGCACTTCTTGAATAGTTCCCTCTGAGTTCTTTCATATCCCTTTGTACTGCTAGTCATTCAAGTAATTGTACTCTAATAATAATTCTAATAATAAAGGGCGAGTTTAATTTAATAATGAGTACTTTTGGAGGAATTTTCAATTAATTGAATGAATTAATTGGGTACCGATTCATGCAGTTCCTACAGAATACGAAATTGCTCTAATCAGTAGAGGATAAAAGCCCCAGATGATCTCAGTAATAGAGTAACTGCCTTCAGGACGTGAGTGTAGCCTCCGGGACATCAGCCCACAGTAAATGTCTTGTTAATACTTGCATATTATTACTTAGAGAGTTTGCTAATGATTATACCAATATATTTATTCTATCCAAATTATTGAGAATATGGTATGCGCAAAGCACCTGCCAGGCATTGGGGAGAGTACAGAAAATTGCGTAAGACTCAGACCTCAGTCTAAAGCCACTTACAGTTTATAAAATTTGACATTGTTTATGCCTGCAGGGACTCTGGATAGTCATAAACAATTACTTTTCCATGAGTAATTTGTGACACTTAAATATGATGCACATTCAAGAGGGAAAAAACAAATATTAAGGGCAACAGTTTTTAAGACACATGCATCCTGTTTCTTCTCGTCTTTTCCACGTACCACGGGGTCTGTTTCTACTTCTTATTACAGGGTTGGAGTGGCCTTTTGTGAAAAGAGAAGGTCATAAAAAGTAAAAATAAGCTGACTACAAATGCCGTCCCCAGTTCCCTTCCGTGTGACCTCCCATGACGGTTTCTCGCCCTATTATTCCTGTGATTGGTACAGCGCAGCCTTCTATGGGGTGTAATCCAAGAAGGTGGGCAGTGCGAAGACTGAACGCTGACTGGGCTGATGCCTCCATTTGGGAGAAATGCTGGACTCTCACATGTGTTTATTCACTAAAAGAGAAACAAAGGCTTTGAAGGGGCATTACTCACAGTGTCACAGTGCGGTCTGTGTACCCTTCTCAGCCTGTGCGCTTTTGTCTGTTACGCAAAGAGTAAGCATTCAGAAACTTTTAGAGCATTTTGACAGAGTCATTTCATGCCTGCTAAATTTAATTAATAAAAAATTGAGTTCATAACTTCTCTTTGTCTCTTCTACGAATTACATTTTATTGTATTTTTAAAAAGATTTATTTATCTGAGAGAGAGAGCGCATGGGCAGGAGGGTCAGAGGGAGATGGAGAGAAAATCTCAAGCAGATTCTGCATTGAGCTCAGAGCCCAAAGCGGGGCTTGATCTCAAGTCCCTAAGATCACGACCTGAGCCAAAACCAAGAGGCGGCCGCTTAACTGACTGAACCACCCAGGTGCCCCACTTTTTATTGTATTTTACAAAAATATTGACTCATGATGGGTTTGAAATAATTTTTTAAAAACTGGTCCTTCAGGGGCGCCTGGGTGGCTCAGTGGGTTAAAGCCTCTGCCTTCGGCTCAGGTCATGATCCCGGGGTCCTGGGATCGAGCCCCGCATCGGGCTCTCTGCTCAGCCGGGAGCCTGCTTCCTCCTCTCTCTCTGCCTGCCTCTCTGCCAACTTGTGATCTCTGTCAAATGAATAAATAAAATCTTAAAAAACAAAACAAAACTGGTCCTTCACCGCAGATAGTTTGAGAAGCTCTATTTAAGTATCTTTTCTTGATTCAGAAAGCATTCAGCTTCCTTTCCCCCATACTTGTTTTCTTTTTATCCTGCAAATTTCTGTCAGAGTAGCCCCTAGACATTAAGTTTTTAGCCAGTGTGTGCTCCTGGAAAAGAGAGACTTCTTTTGATTACAAAAATCATGAATTTCCTAAATAGCCATAAAATCATGTTCTCTTAAAACCAAATTAAAGTGCTTCTAAGATTAAAATTTGTGAAAGAGGCAATTTTATTTTTTTAATTTTTTTAAAGATTTTATTTATTTATTTGACAGACAGAGATTACAAGTAGGCAAGAGAGGCAGGCAGGGAGAGAGAGGAGGAAGCAAGCTCTCCACGGAGCAGAGAGCCTGATGCGGGGCTCCATCCCAGGACCCTGGGATCATGACCTGAGCCGAAGGCAGAGGTTTTAATCCACTGAGTCATCCAGGCGCCCCTGTGAAAGAGGCAGTTTTAGAAGAGGAAATGATCTTTTTAAAGCAAAGCTTTGTTTTTCCTGAAGTAATATATTAAATCTCTATTAGTGTGTTACGCAGGTTTGGCAGGGCGAAACTTCAGAATTAAAAAATTTAAATAAGAAGAGTTAACATTTAAAAATATGTCAGCCTGGGACGCCTGGGTGGCTCAGTTGGTTAAGCGGCTGCCTTTGGCTCAGGTCATGATCCCGGCATCCTGGTATCGAGTCCCACATCGGGCTCCTTGCTCAGCAGGGAGCCTGCTTCTCCCTCTGCCTCTGCCTGCCACTCTGTCTGCCTGTGCTCGCTCTCTCTCTCTCTCTGACAAATAAATAAAATCTTTAAAAAAAAATATGTCAGCGTGCTTGGCTGACACAGTCCATCGAGTGAGCTGTGGCCTGGCAGAAAACACGTGAGCCGGGCTCTTAATCAGCGTGGCTGACGGGTCACTGCCCTTGCCTATCGCATGATGCTGCCCATCAAACCAAGGGGTCAGAGCAGATGACCCCCGTTTCTTCTAATATCCCATATGTCTGTGAATTGATTCCGTGATCATTTTAGACTGCTTGTATTTTTCTTTAAAAAAAAAAAGTTAGTTTTTGGAAACTAAGTAAGATACCCTCCTTTGTATAATAAGTATTTCTTGATATAGCCCTTGTCGAGTAAGATGAAAACGATGCAATTCATTTCCTAAGCAGATACAGAAATAAAAACGAGGAATGCCACCGTTAAAACATCTTACAAAAGTAGGCAGGTAGAAATAGTGGTTATTCTCGGGCTCCTTGAGCTATGACAGTGAATGCGGGCAGGAGGGACAAAGGTGGTAAAGCTGGCCCTCGCTATCCACTTCTTTTTGTCGCCTTCTGATCAGCAAACTTGAACCTTTTCCTTGGCTACTTTTTTAGGTGTGTGACTCAGGTGCTGGTCGGGGGTACCTTGCTTTCTAAACAGAAATAACTGGCTGGAAACTATGTGCAAAGTCTAGCGTTCTCCCAGTGATTCAGGAGAATTCTGGAGACTCGCATGTTGGGTCGCCTAACCACCAGTCTGCTCGTGCTGGTCGGCTGATGCCTCAGCTTGCCCTTCTTCCCTGGTGGCGAGCTGACTCTGTTCTCCCTCAGAGGTGCACCTTTGCCTTGGGATGCAGGGCCCTAGCCCTCTCACCTCTCTCTCTGTCCTTACCCCTTCCTTCCCGCGGAGTTCCAAATGCCGCTCGCTCTCTTATGCCAAGAAATGCAGCTGAGTACCTCCCGCTCCCAAACTCACCATAGACCCACCACGGCAGAGCAGGAGCCGAACACAGAGGCCTCCAATTCTCTTAAGAAGACCTGCCCTCCTTCAAGACTGTTTGGACTTAAAACAGTCTTTTTCCTTGATGGAAAAGAGCAAAATTTTATTTTAACTAGATTTGATCATTTGCATTGATCATTGTGAATTGTGGTAATTCAGACAAGGAGTTAGACCCGGGTCGTCTGCAAACTTTTTCCACCAAAGGCTAGATAGTAAGAATTTTAGTTTCTGATGGCCGCATGTGGGATTATCTGTCACAGATACTCTGCTATTATGATCCAAACGCAGCCGTAGATAACACGTAAACCAGTAAATGGAGCTATGTTCCAATAAAGACTTATTTACAAAAACAGACAAAAATTTATCTGGGATTAAACTATTTTTAGAGGTAGTGCATGCCTAAGAATACAGGTAGTCTCCCTCTCAAACTCTGATATTACTTATTTGTATATAAACTGCAACTGGCATGTAAATATGTATTTTCTTTGCTTGTTACTGTGTCTGAAATGCAAATCATCCTTAAATGCTCTTTTTTTAAAAAAATTTATTTATTTATTTGAGAGAGAGACAGAGAGAGCATGAGAAGGGAGAAGGTCAGAGGGAGCAGACTCCCCATGGAGCAGGGAGCCTGATGCGGGACTCGATCCCAGGACTCCGGGACCATGACCTGAAATGAATGCAGTCGCTTAACCAACTGAGCCACCCAGGTGCCCCCCTTAAATACTCATTTAAAAGTAGGGCCTCAGGGAGCCTGGTGGCTCAGTGGGTTAAAGCCTTGGCCTTCCGCTCAAGTCGTGATCCCAGGGTCCTAGGATCGAGCCCTGCATCGGGGCTCTCTGCTTAGTGGGGAGCCTGCTCCCTCCTCTCTCTCTCTCTCTGCCTGCCTCTCAGCCTACTTGTGATCTCGGTCTGTCAAATAAATAAACAAAATCTTAAAAAATAAAATAAAATAAAATAAAACTAGGGCCTCTCCTAGGTAATATCTGATTCACCTCATCTGAGTTACTCTAAAAGTAATCATATTTTGTTACCTTAGAAGAAAATTTTTCACGAACTCACTGGTCTTACATCCAAATAGATAAATTTGTGAAATGTTCCTGTGTATTTCCGGTTTCGTTAGTCTAGTCTGAATTTACGTAATATGTAATGCCAAGCAAGCATCTGTATGAGTACAGTAACACAATACACAGGCAAAGGAATTAAAAATGATAGTATATATTGGCATTTGCTGTGAATATGCGAAAAGGATATGATACCACTTTTAGAGCATTGGTTTATGATGGTTATCTCCAGACTTTTTGGCTATATCTTTGCAAAACTTTTTCAGCAGACATCTTCAAATGTGCATCTGATTTATTTATGAGTTACATGTAGAAACTGTTATTATTAGCTAATATTTCAGGTGTATCACAATATACTTAGGGTGAGGCTATTCATTTATCATAGTCTTCTATAACCATGTAACTAATAGACTTACTGATGATTTTCCTCTGTTTTGGCCAAGCTCTAGTCAGATCTGATTAAATTTGTCATTATTTTTACCTTGTAACGTATAGAAAGCTTTTACTCCAAGTAGAAGCATCAGCTCCGTGACTCCACGTTATTTACACTGGGATTTGTATTATCAGATTCCTTGCATACATCCTGCCCACTTGGGATGCTTTAATCTAAGCGTACACATCACAATCTGCAGATGGATCTGGCAGGCCCGTCTCTGCGCATTTCAGTGCACTCAGAGCGAAGGAACGGGGTGGGGGGACAAGCGTCAACCCCTCCGCATGTGGAACAACCCCCCCCCCCCTTCATGGAGGGCATCTAGGATCCTGCGAGGCAAGATCCTCTGTGGAGCTGACTGCGGGCACAGGGCCAACCCAGAGTTAAATACCAGCTATGGTGCTTTCCTTTGTAAAGAAAATAAACATAAACAGAGGTTCCAGTCATTTCATCCCATGTCAAAATAGATTGTATCTATGTATCTGCATAAACCTCATAATTTTTGAGACCAAAGTTGACAAAAGTATCATCTTTTTCTTATTTAAATCTTAACTTTTATACTGTGGCTTTGCTTTTCTCTTGTTTGTTTTTTGTTCACCCCGCTAGCTTTTAGAACAGAGTCTGGCTTGTGTTTCTTTCAGTCTTCCACAGTGTTTTGTGTGTAGTAGGTGAGCGTTAATATACGAATACCCACTTCACTCTCAAAGGAGCCCCAGGAATGGTTAGTAGTCATTACTTTATTGTCTTGCTGAGGATGGGGGGCATATGTCTTTTTTTTTTTTCCTTTTTGGTAGTTAGAACAAACTGCTTGTTTGCCTGGGCCCGATGGGTTTCTCATTTATAGCACCTAAATGGAGTCTAACTGTGCATTTAAACTGAATTCTCTAATTTGAAGAACGGAATTTTTTGCGCTCTCATTCAACTGTCCACGTTAGCTGTTCATCTCAGTATCTTGCTATAACTGATCCCATAGAATATTCTTTTTCCTTCGTTATTTATGTCCCTGATAAAAACTTCAATTTTAAGAGTTCAAACAGGCTACTCGCTGAGCACTTTTATGTACCCGCATGATAAAGTGGGTTGGACAGTTCCGGGCAGTGAGGAATAAGGTGGACAGGGGTAAGTTCTCGGTCCATGAAAGGTGCAGGAGTGTAGCTCCTTCCACTGCCTTTCATTGGTTTATTGATGCCGCACTGAGATTTCATACAGGAGTCCCTCTAACTGGCACTAGGGATGTCTCCAGAAGTACAGAGAAATAACCAACAGTCATTCCCATCTTGAGAGAAGCTCTGCCATTTTCTTGGTGGAACAGAAGAGTGTCCTCAGTCCTAGCTGTACAACAAAGTCCCCTTTACAGAAATCCTCAGGACAGTTAGAATCTCTTGCGTGGCACCAGCCACCTGTACTTTTTTTTAAGGAGGCTCCAACATCCAATGTGGAGCCCAGCAGAGGATTCAAGCTCATGATCCCAAGAGATCAAGACCTGAGCTGCGATCAAGACTCGGACGCTTAACGAACTGAGCCACCCAAGAGCCCCAGCCATCTGTAATTTTAAGAGCCCCCCAGGTGATTCCATTGCATGGCCAAGGTTGAGAGTAATAGTTCAAGGGGCGAATAAGCTGATTAGGTCAATAGAAGGAAAACAAAAAATGTAGGTCTCAGTAGAGGTAAAGGGACTCAACAGTAGAAAAGAAGTTACCCCACTATACATGGAAGAAGTTGGGAAAAGATGAAACAATCTCATAGCTTCCAGTTGAGGTAGGAATAGACCTTCCCTTGACTGCCGTTGATCACACAAGGAGGGTTAAGGAGCTGGCTGTGAGAACCAACAATTTATAAACTGATCCAAGAATGTCTGAAGGGCTTTGAGGCCTTTGGCTTTGGAGGGTGGAGGCTTATTGACAAACATTCCAAGTTTAGACGATCTTTCGGGGCCTTTTGATCTGTTAGCATTTTACCCTGGTGTGTGCACCTGCACACGAGCACTCTCATTTGGCCTGGATACTCTACGCTGTGTTAAGAAACTTACACTTAGAAGGTTTATTTGGTTTTGAAGATGTGCCGGGGCTCTTGGCCTAAAAAAGAAAGATAAAGCGAATCTGTTCTCCTCTGTGCCACTCTTTTGGTTTTTATCACATATCGCCTTGCTTTTCTCAGAAGAACATACAGCTCGAGCCAGCCTGTGAGGCCACGGAGCCTTCCCTCCCTGTAATTCCCGAGTCTGGCGAAGCATCTTCTCTCCAGTAAGTATCGACTAAGCATTTGTCAGTGACGCCTGCAAACTCCTCTTGTGTCGCAGGAAGCCGTGCAGGTACTGATTAAGCACTCGGCCGATGTCAACGCGAGGGACAAGAACTGGCAGACCCCGCTCCACGTGGCGGCGGCCAACAAGGCTGTGAAGTGTGCAGAAGTGATCATTCCCCTGCTGAGCAGCGTCAACGTCTCCGACCGAGGGGGGCGCACAGCCTTGCACCACGCCGCTCTGAACGGCCACGTGGAGGTGAGCGCCCTCCTCACTGGGCCCAAGAAATCTCCCCAGAGCCCCTCTCGGCCCCACGTGGAACCTGATCGTGCTGCTGAGGCTCTTAGCTCGATGCTCCTGGCTGCACGCCAGACCTTGGGCAGCGACAGCTGGTGTTAAATGTATGGCCCGTGGGTTGAAAAAGTAGCCGCCAGCTCGGTCCTGTCCTCTGCCCTACGAGCCATGGGGTTGTCGGGGACGCCAGCCTCCTCCTGTGTTTGAGCTGCAGGTCGTGGACCCGCGCACCCACTGGATGTAGCTCTGACTCACATTATCTGCACGTTGGTTTTCTTTCAGATGGTCAACTTACTCTTGGCCAAAGGAGCGAACATCAACGCATTTGACAAGAAGGACCGGCGTGCTCTGCACTGGGCGGCCTACATGGGTGAGCGGTCCCCGAGTGGGCAGGGGAGCGCGGACAGCGGTAACTGCAGAAGCCGGGGCTGTCCCTAAGCGTGTCGGTTTTCTCCTGGGCCAGCCTGACGTCTTTCCCAGCTCGCAGTCCAGCTGAGTTAAGATTCGGTCTCCTTTCCTGGAGTGCATAGAGCCCTCTTTACTGCTACCCTCCTGCCAATGAACCTGGCCTTGCGGGTCTCGCTTCTGCCAGCCGGGTGGGAGAGGCGGAGGAGGGAGTACCGTGTCTGTGGTTTTTCTTCTTCACTTCTGTCGGCACAGATGCCGCTGACAAATGGTGGGCCTCGTTGAGTTTATTCTCAGCGTAGACTTGTGAGAAATGAAGAACTGAGGTCCTTCCTTTGTGTTTCCAACCGGAGAATGTCCGGCAGTTGGAAAAGCAGGTGGGATTGTGTCAGCCCCAAGTTCTAAACTACCTGGATGCCCGTGCACCGGCGACTGTGTCGGTGGATGATAACGAGCTGCCCAGTGGGCCACTGTGCAGTGACTAGAGTGATGATGTCATTATCATTTGTTAACATGGAAAGAACTTGTGTGAAGTAAGAACAGATCGTAACACAGTATGGATAATATGATCCTCGTTTTTGTAAAAAAAAATCTGCAGTATCGACAATCTGGAATATATTACATGCTGAAATGTTAGCTGAGTATCTCAAGGGATTGGCGATTATGGATGGTTTTGGTTTCCTTTTTACACCTTTTTGCCTTTTCTGAATCCTTTCTAACAAACCTGCAGGCCTTGTATGATCATAAACAACAACAACGTTAATGTTGGAGAGAAGAAAGAGAATGGGTAGGGTAAGGGATAAAATAAATTATGTGTGGTGGTTGAGTCTGAATGGGTATTTGGGCTTAAAAAAACAGAATCTTAAGATTTTGCAAGCATTATCATTTTTTTTTAAAGAATACGTGGGCTTTTCAGCTGATGGAAGCAGATTGGATGTTTGCATGGTACCTACGGGACTGGAGCCAGGGGACATTGGCCAGACTGCTGTTTAGGCAGAGCACACACCAGACAAGTGTGTGATGGGACTCAAAGAACCTGGGGTTTCAAGTTTGTTCTTTGCTGATGTACATTTAAAACATTTACGTAGAATTGCTTTAAAGAAGTCAAGTCCTTATTTTGCATGTCATCAGGATACAAATAGGAAAAAAATACATAGGTGACTGTATCTTTAAGGAATAAAGGACAAAACCAGGATAAAAGACAACAGACAGCATCAGTTAAGCTAAGATAGCACCACTAGTCATTGAAAATAATTTTTCTACGTACAAGTCTTAGGAGGAAGAATGTCAAATTTTAATAAAACAAGCCATGACCAAGCATGCTCTCTCTCCCTCTGTCTGTCTCTATCTCACAGACACACCCAACTCCTTCCCCCAACCAAGCACACCTCTGTCTCCATGTCTTTCTTTCTCTCCCCGCCCCCCCCCCATACATACACACTCATACCCCACCCCGTGCACATCTTAGACCCAGGGAATCAGTACTTATCCTCTACCCCTCAGTTATCAACCACATTCACAGCAATGGACCAAAGCATCAAGCAACCTTCAGTCACAATATAGAGGTCAAATACATTTATCGTACTATATATAGAAAGATGGGCTACAAAGGAAAATATTCTAGAAAATATGCCAACAGGAGTTGAAACTGGAAGGGTTTCTGTTTGGCCAGCAATTCACAAGAACACTTTTAAGTTGAACCATATGAAATTGTCATTTTTGTGGTCCAAAAAGAAAAAAAAAAAAGGTCAAGCAGCAGCAATTTCATATGATTTAACAATAATATGGTGTTATTATGATTACTTGATTTTTTTTTCATTAATTTTTCCAAACCAAATTGTCCCTGTTGGACTTTACAGTAAGGAATGGGAACTGCTTTTAAAAACATTGCTTTCATTTTAACACAATTCTTTTTTTAGGCTGTGGTACTAACATATTGGCAGGACTTTGTTATTTAAAATGTCGGTGGTAGTAAAAGTTAATGGTTGTAATGTAGGTGGAATAGATCATCAAATTATCCTAAAAAGGTTACCCGTGTTTTCTGCTGCTTTGTCTGTGAAGGCCACCTGGACGTTGTGGCCCTGCTCGTCAGCCATGGAGCGGAAGTGACGTGTAAGGATAAGAAGGGTTACACCCCCCTGCACGCTGCAGCCTCCAATGGACAGATCAACGTGGTCAAACATCTCCTGAATCTGGGGGTGGAGGTGAGCTGTGATGAGCGTATCAACTCATGGTGTATTTGTGGCTTTTCTAATGCTGGGTTGGGTTTTTAAAGATTTTATTTATTTATTTGAAAGAGAGCACAAGAGAGAAAGCGCACAAGCAGGGCCACTGGCAGACTCCCCACTGAGCAGGGAGCCCAATGCGGGGCTCGATCCCAGGACCCTGGCATCATGACCTGAGCTGAAGGCAGATGTTTAACCGACTGAGCCACCCAGGCACCCCTGTGGGTTTTCTGTTGTTCTGAGATGAAATCCTGGTGCATTTTAATTCAAGAGGGTAAAAAACCATCTTGTTTTCTAGCATTCTGTCTTTTTGAGTTTCCAGGGGTAACTGATGGAGGGCAATGGGGGCATACAGCAAGTAATGAAAAATCAGAAACTTGGGCTTAAAAAACCAGAATCTCAAGATTTTGTGAACATTATCATTTTTTAAGTTTTTTTTTTTAAAGTTTCTGTATCAACACAGAGAAATATTTAAACGTATATATTGCATGTAATACATAGTCATCATTTTTTAGACGCGCTAGGGTTCTTCATCCTATCTTCAGCATTTAGCCTTCTAAATTGTGGTGCATGGCCCACCTGGGTGACTTAGTTAGTTAAGCGTCTAGCTCTTGATTTTGGCTCAGGTCATGAGCTCAGGGTCCTAGGATTGAGCCCCGCATCAGGCTCCGTGCTGAGCAGGGAGTCTGCTTAAGATTCTCTTTCTCCCTCTCCCTCTGCCTCTCCGGCCCCAACCACAAATGCAATAAGGAGACTCCAGTGCTTTTACCTGCCCTGTGTCGGACTCATTTGCAGATCGACGAAATCAACGTCTATGGGAACACGGCCCTCCACCTGGCCTGCTACAATGGGCAGGATGCAGTGGTGAACGAGCTGACAGACTACGGTGCTAACGTGAACCAGCCCAACCACAGCGGGTTCACCCCTTTGCATTTTGCTGCTGCCTCCACACACGGTGCTTTGTGTCTTGAACTATTAGTAAACAACGGGGCAGATGTTAACATCCAGGTACGACAATCTTCGGCTCTCTCTCTGCTAGATACCTCTGCATCGAGCCTCCGTTTGAGCAAAATCAAGTCTTATAAATGGGGTCCTGTTTTAGAATCGGAACTCTTAGTACCTTGACCCCCACAGCCTTGTCCTATATTGGCATGCTACGGAGACAGAGCTGTGTTGTTACTGCAGAAGTAGTAGGACCCACTGGAAGGCCCTGGGAGGTTCTAGCCACATGCTTTGGTAGATTAGTGAATATTTTGGAGCAAATACAGGTTCCCAGGGATGTTGACGTGGCCTAGTTTCTAACACTGAGGTGGATGTTGAGTTGATATGGCAGAGCTGCTGAGAACCAAAGAAAAGCCTAATCCAATAATGTCAAGTCTGTTCCTAACTGTGGCATGGCCCACCAAGGAGTTTCTCAGATACTTTGCAATAGTTAACTGTAGGTAGGGACTGTAGTAGTGTAACATTGACCTAATAGTGGTCAACCGGTCCTGATAGTCTTTATGTAGCAAACTGACAGAGGACTATCTAGCGCCCTCTGTTTGGTTCTGAGGGAGAACTCCAAGATGAGGTATGAGCTCTGCTCTCAAGGAATTTACCATACGATAAGGAAATAGTGAGCTCAGATTCTCATGCAATGAGAGAGAACATAATGAGTGGCATGAGAGACTAACAGAATATTGCAAGTGCTTCCTGCTTGGGGATCAAAAACGAAGCTTGCTTTTGAGGTGAGAGTCAGGAGATTGATACCAGTTGAGATGAGGAGAGAGAGAGAGAATCTGAGAGAAGGAATTCCAGATAGAGAGACTCACATGAACAAAGGGTTTGAGAGCTCCAGATAGGAAACACTCTGGGTTGACTCTAGGCTAGTAGTTAGCTCCCTGTAACAGATAACCGAGAGGAACTTACGCACGGCCCTCACCATCCAGGTTACATCACTTTGAGCACATTTAGATTGTAATGGGGTATCTGCACGTGCTCAAGGGACTTCGTACTCCTCCTCAGCTTGCCTTCTCCCCAGCACACAGGAATCCAGGTCCCGGTGTATTCTGCCTCTGCTTTTGAAAAATGATTCTTCCTGAGATTTAATTTTAAGAATATTGGATCAATCCATTTTAAGGACCTTCCCTATTCACTATTTAAATCTTTCTACATTTTTTTTCTTATAATTTCTAATAGTGGAGAAATAGGAGACAAATTTTCAGAATGATGAATTATTGAGCTTGAAGGGAGCAGAAATTGTATGAAATAAAGGAACCAGGGACAAGCTGAAATGTGACCGGACCAAGGAAGAAGGCTTGCCAGCTGGCTGAGGAGTTTGGGCTTCTATAAGCTGCAGGGACCACTAGTCACTGTAGTGGTCATGTGATCCAAACTGAGCATTAGAAATAGTAATCTGGTCACAGAACACCAGAGACGGAAAACAGGAAGGAAAAAAATTATATATATGATGACATAAACATTTTAAATGTTTATATGGCAAAACAAAACAAAACAAACCAAAAATAACAAACCCTAACATATACAAAATTGAAAGAGAAACAATTCGGAGAAATTTTTCCACATTATACATGATGAGCAAAGAGTTCGTATATTTAATATATAAAGAGCTCATAAAAGCCAGTAAGATAAAATCTGATAACCTACTAGAAAATGTGTGTAAAGGCAGGTCATGAAAGAGAAAACAATATCCATTAAAGCTATGAAAAATATTCTGTATCATTAGTAATTGGAAAAATGCAAACTAATGCACAAGTATATTTACTTTTAATATTGGCAAATATTAAAAGACTAGTTATACCTACTGTTATCATTGAAAAAAATAATATGCAATAAGTAAATATCTAACTTTTTAATTTTCAAAAAGTTATGTGTCTGGGTTATGTGCATAGAAAGAGAAAAATACTTGGAATATATACCAATATATGATCACTGTGGGGAGGCAAAATTATGATTTGGATTTTTTGTTTCAGTTTTATGTATTTGTTTTAATATTCTGATGGTGATACATAAGATGTGTTATTTTTATATCCAGATGAAGAAAAAACATTTTGTTTTTATGAAAAGAAGATTCAGGTAGGGTGGACCTAGACAGAGGACAATTAGAGAATAACTGGGAAGTTAGTAAAACTCATCTAGATAAGAGGTACTGAGGACAGGGGAGAGGGACAGCCAACAGAAGAGACAGGCATTTCAGAAAGAAAATCAATGAAATTTGGTTGGATGGGAGTTGGAGAAGTTGAAAACAAGGGTAAGAACTGAAACCTGGTTCACAGGTGATAGAGCATCCCTAAGGATTCAGTTCTGAGGCTAGGGTGCCTGGATGGCAATCATAGCCTTGACTTTCAGGAATTACGTAATCAGAAGCAACCTCTCTGGGTGCCTGTTTATCTGTAAAATTTGGGAAACAGTAGCATCTTTTCATGCAACCACTGTGAGGATTAAACCAGTTGTCTCATATAAATTACTTAGAACGGTTTCTGCCATGTGGCAAGCACTCGGGAAATGATTATTGTTGTTACGAGGGACATCAGGAGAAGGAGTAGGCTTATGAGGTTAAACTGTTAAGTTGTTGAGTAGGTGATGTTGAGCCTTTGGTACCACCAGTCTGAGAAAACCAGTGATGGAGCATGTGATCCTCCCGTGTGGGACAGCAGAAGACTATAGAAGAAAAAACTTGGGCTCCCTTGTTCACATAGAGGTGATAGATCTTGGAGGCTGGAAGAGGGTGAGGTCACCCAAGGAGAGAGTACATCATAGCATGAGTAGAGAAAGGGATGAAGGATGCCATGATCCCTTTAGTCTTGGGATCGGGAGGAGGAGGCAGAGCCAGAGAACGGATGAAAATAGAAGAGTTAGAGAAAATAGAAAGGAGTTGGAGGGGAGCGTGATGTCTTCATGGAGGTAGAAAACAAGCAGAAATGAAGAAATAGAATATTTAAAGAGAATTTCAGAGTTCCATATCTTGTGAGTGGAGCCCATCCAAGTCCTAAATGGGGGTAAGGGAAGGCCTAAGGAGGCATGAAAGAGACCAGGATCTGTAACCCAAGGTGGAGTCATCGTATGGTATTGAAGTCATGGAGGACGGTGGTGAGAAGGCAGGAGGTTAACAGGTGGCCGAACTGGCAGTGTCCCCAAAACTTGTGACACTTGTATTGCTGTGCTGGTATCTGAATGACATCCTTCAATTCTCCAAAGAGAGGAAAATTATTCCTGAAGTTAAACAAACTTCAGTAAATTAATTTTACTTGTCACCAAACTTCACTAAATTAATTCAGGGGGTTGTCCGATGCTCTCCATTCCCCTTTTAAAGCATGCCAACTGATGTGCTCAGGGTGCCTGACAGCAAGGCTCGAAGGCTACTTCTGGAGCACCTACCCACTCCCCCCAGTTATCTGACTGGTGCTCAGTTCAGAGTAGCTCAGGGACTCCAATGCTATATGGAGTTTTGGCAGCCTGTCCTCCATAAAATGGACCTGGAAAGCATGACTCCTTAATTTTAGTAATTAATTCCCCCCATAGCCTGCTAATCATCAATAGAATATGAGAAATACCTTTTTAAAAATCTGAGACTTAGGTTTATGTATTATCCGATCTGCATGAATGGGGCTTTGGTTAAAGTCGAGCCTTCTCCCTCAGTCTCCTTTCATCTCCTCTGTTTACATCCTCCGGTTTCCTTCTCTTGACTCTTCCTTCACGATTTATTCTGGAGGCACGGATCGTCTAACATTTCCGTAGAGCCATTTTGTCTGACTCTGGAGGTAGTTTTCTAATTGAAGTCGTTATCTCTGTGGACCACACTGCTCCTTGGATTTTGAAAGTGTTTGTAGATCGCAAGACGATTTGTATTTGTTTAGATTTTCTAAAGTTTGGGGGAAATAACATTTTGAAATGTAGCCAGTAGCCACCCACACATTCGCTTTGTTTTCCTCCATCCTCACAAAATACTAAAAGCGATGTCTTCACGGACAATTACAAGATGATGGAGAGAAAAAGAAGGATATTATGTCCTGAGCACATTTTATAATCCTCCATTTTCCTTAGACTGGCCATGGCCCTGTCTGTCTTTAATTGTGATTATTGTGTCTGGGTTAATTGTGATAAATAATAAGGACACAATACTTTAGACAATACTCCATTGAGAGTTCACTTGTATTTCACAAATAGAAAGAACATGAGAAGATACAAAATAATTTCTCCTCCATTACAGACTATGTTGTAATTCCGGTAGCATCCCAAAGCTCTTTTTAGAAGCATTCAAAATGTTAAAGAAGGCACTACATATATAGCTATTGCAAATACTACTTAGATGGATTCAGAATTACCCTTATCTGGTTGCCTCCCTCCAACATTCAGACCGCCCATGGTCTGAATTCTTTCCTGCCCCTGGGCCCGTAGGCTGTGTAACCCTCAGACACTGGGACTGAAGTCTATCGCACATCTCCTGGAGTGAACCAGCTCCCTTCTTTATATGTACCAGGTCCAAATTATAGAATGAGTTGCACTGCAGAAGTCAAAGGTGAGAACTAGAATAGGCAAGAGAAAGAAAGCAGTGATAAGGACCTTATGATTGGAACTTTGGAGAGCTTGTGAGGAAACAGGAGAGGAATGAATGAGAACCAACCAGTACCATCTATGGCCTTTAGAACCATTTGAAAATTAAACTGTGTATGGCTTTTTGAAAATTAGGGTTTTAGCTTGCTCTTCCCTTGAATTTGGAAGCCCTTTTGGGTTTCTGGCACATTGCCCCTCACTTACCCTGCAAGCTGGCCTTGATGTTGTCTTATAGAGGCTCTGTAGCCTTCTAGCAGGGCCATTGAGCTGTGTGACTCCCAGAGACGCATGCCACAGACAACACAATGCCTTCAAGTTCCTGGGTGGTAGCTACGTGTATGAGTTTAGGGAAGGTTTGGGGGATGTTGGAGGATGAGGAAAGAAGACATTTGGTATGGAAGATGTGAATGGATTTCTGAGGAGAATGGTGGTCAAGGAAATTGAAACACTCCATTTAGTTCAAGGATTAATCCTCCTGCTGAAATCTGCCCTGAAAGACTACTGATACTCATAAAATATTCTCAGTCTTTTTTAGTTTTCTTTCATGACCATGGCTGAGCTGTGTCTAAATCAATAGAAGGGTTTCTTGCATAATTTTAAAAAATATCAAAAAACCAAAATTTTCTGAGCCCTAACTCTCATGGGAAAATGGGTCTAGAAATAGGAGAGAGACTAGAAATTAAGAAAAAAAAATCTTATAACAGCAAAGCTTTGAATGAGTGGAAGAATTGAGTATATCCTCCTCTCCTTTGACAATGCGAGGGGTATTTTATCCTTGTCTGAAGTTCTTAAAACAGCACTAACAGCAAGCCCCCCCCCCCCCCCACCGTGTGACAAATTTCTCAGGCAGATAATGAAACTCCATAGGATCCCTAGTCTCACCCTGATTATCCTGAGTTCTAACTTGTAAAGACAAAATGAAAAGTATTATCCTTTGACTTTCATTAGTTTCCAGTGGCTTTTTACATTCAAACCTCATAAGCACAACTGTTCCAAAATGGCTCCGTGATCCTCTCAACGCTTCCTGTCCCCACCTCCCCACCTTCTGCCACCATATCCCTCAGGCGGAAAAAAATCAGCTCAGGGCTGGACTCCGTGGTAGATGAACCCAGGCAAAGGTAGATCTGATATAGCTGTCCGTTGTATTTTACCAAAATTTGGTCGTGTGTTTATTTGTCCCTTTACCAAAGGCACAGGCACTCCACGGAGACAAGGGCATGGGGTGTTGCTACCCACGAAATGGAACCAGCTTTGTCAACTGCGCGCCACGGAACCTGGGTGCTTCTGTGGCTCTCGGGCTGCAATTTAGGTAGTTACCACCAAGCTGGTGGTTATTTCCCAGTAAAGCCTTTAGGCCATTTTCCAGTCAAGGAAAACTTCTTAGCTAAATATTTATAAAGGTATTACCTAAGCACTGAAATATTTATGGCTTTATATATATTTAACTAAATACTAATTAGTTATGTTTTTCAATTAAATTTAAGAGAAAATAGTGGAGCAAAATTTAAAGAAATAGCACCACCTAGGGACAGGTTAATGTCAACTTGGCGATTTCTGCAATTGTGTCCCTGTCCTCTTGGTTGCTACTCCTTTCTCTCTAAAAATACCCTTTCGATAAAGCTTCAAGCTTCCTTCCATCTTCCTTTCTCAGTCTTTTCTGACTCTGGTTATAATCATAGTAGATGAGAAAAGATCCTGTTTTCCCCCCATCTACCTGATCCTTTTTCATTGTAAAGATTATTTTTTCAATCGATGCACTCAACGTTCTGATGAACTCTTTCCTTGGCAAAGATTGTGCGCGATTCCTTTCTTCCTTTCTAAGGAACAGACCTACAGGCTGTAATAAAAATTATTCTGCGACACCCTTGTGGTTTTTATAAGCTATTCCGGCCCCCTCCGTCTAGCGGTGGCTCCTAAACTTTAACGTGCTGTGCAGGTTAGAAATGGGGATCCCTTTGTCCCCACTCGGACTCAGTGTTCTGGGTCAGGGCACAGAACTCACATCTCTAGCAAGAGCCCCAGGTGGTTTAGACGCAGTCAGTCATCGGTTCACTCTGAGAAATACCGATTCAAATGATTCTTTGTTCCCATTGTGACGTTTTTAAAACAGAGTCATTTTTAAAATGTAGTTTTAGGTTGCTGTGTTTTCCTTTTTTAAAGTAAGTATTGTCTTATTTGAGTCTAGTTGACATGCAGTGTTTTAGGTGTGCGGCACGTCAGTTTCAGGTGCATAACAACTTTCTCTAGATGTTGCGCTCGGCTCACCGCAAGCGTAGCTCCCACCCGCCGCCACACAACGCTGTTGCCGAGTCGTTGCCCCCATTCCCTGCGCTGTGCCTTTGATACCTGTGACTTATTCCCTAACTGGAAGCTTGTGTCTCCCACGGCCCTTCACCCATGTTGCCTATCTCCCCACCCTCTTTCCTCTGGCAACTGTCAGTTTGTTCTCTGTATTTGAGTCTGTTTCTGTTTTTTGTTTTATTTGTTTATTCATTTGTTTTGTTTTTTCGATTACACACATGAGTGAAATCCTATGGTATTTGTCTTTCTTTGTCTGACTTATTTCCCCTTCCAGGTCCATCCATGTTGTCACAAGATCTCATCCTTTCTATGGCCGCATAATATTCCTGTGTGTGTGTGTGTGTGTGTGTGTGTGTGTACACACTACATCTTCCTTATCCATTCATCTGTCAGTGGATACGCAGTTTGCTCCCACGTCTTGGCTATTATGAATAGGGATGCACTAAATGTAGGGGTGCATATATGTTTTCGAATTCACGCTTTCATTTTCTCTGGGTAGATACCCAGTAGTGGAATTACTACATCATATGGTATTTCTGTTTTTACATTTTTGAGGAACATCCACACTCCTTTCCACGGCGGCTGTAACAGTTTACATCCCCACCAACGGTGCGTTATAAAGCACGGGCTATATGGGTTTCATTACAAAAATCAACTTGCATTTTTGAAATCTCATATCTAACCTTAGACTTTGGAAAATGTTTCTCCTGCGAATTATAAAAAGAATAGCCACGTCTATTTCTTTTTTTTCCCCCTTCCATTCACAGTACCTGAAGGAAACGATGCATTCTGTCTATGGGGGATACTTAATACTTTCTTTTGGGTATTACTGTTTTTAGACGCAATTCTGTAAATGACTGTTTCTTAGCAAATGTGTAAGACTTTAGCATTTGGTGTAATGATGATCAGTCTATAGATTCCATTCATTTTTCATGTTTTGGCTTAATTTATATCAGGGAGTTCCAGCATTTATGTTTTAAATAATAAAGAGATGTATAAATTCAGCACATTCCCAGGTGATCATTAAAATGTCCATTTGCTAAACCATTGTGTGTTTTAATCTTGTGATTTCTGATGACTAAATTGAAGCAAACATTTCTGTTTTGGAACAACCAGAAGTGTCGTGTCCTGTGGAATCAGAGTGTAGGGAGTGGTGGAATATTCCGGGCCGGTTCTGGGGGCTGCAGTCATTCGCAGCAGCTCAGTCTGTAGGCCAGACAGGGCCAAGCCAGTTAGCGCATCATTTGTCTTTTCTCATGTACCTTAGACAAAATTTGAAAAAAAAAAAATGCCTTGAAACCATCTTCATTGGTAGATCACAAGAGAGAAAAAAGCGTTTTGGATGATTGCTTCCATTTGAAACAGGATAGTTTAAAAATTGTCGGTATAACGAGAAATTTCACATCTCTTCTCTAAAATAATTTTCACTTCTCTAAGCTTCTTTACAATGGGATGTTATGCAGTAACTTGAGACAATGTGTATGCTTTTTGTTTTGCTTTCAAAATTATCTTTTTCCTTTTGTAAGTTTTTATTAGACTTTTTAAAAAAATCTGAATTGACCTTTTTTTTTCCCCCAGAGCATTGACAGTAGTCTCCATAGGGATGTTTCAGATTGACGTCACTGATCCATTGTTTCTCTCCCCTTCATTTTCTAGAGTAAAGATGGCAAAAGTCCACTGCACATGACAGCTGTCCATGGAAGGTTCACACGGTCGCAAACCCTCATTCAGAATGGTAAGAGAGACCCTTCCGCAGCCTTGTTCTTTGATGGACAGTATCCTGATCTGAGTGGGGCTGTCAGTTAGCCGAACATCAAAGACGGTGCTCTGTTTTAGGTGGTGGTCGGGTTCATCAAGCGGAGATTTACACCACCCTTTGATGCACTTTGCTAAAAGTTCTTTATCAGACATCATCCCCATGCAGCTTAGGAGTGAGAACATAAGGCCACTGTTTCTCAGTTAATTCCTAGTCAGTCAAAGAACATATGATTTTGAAACTGGAAATGATGCACTTCTATGGGCTCAAGGTCCTGCACTTTTCACTCTGAAACTAATACAAATAACTATCATACATTTGCTAGCAGCAAATCTGAATTATTTTTAAGTTCTACAATTCGCCATTGTTTTCTAAGTTAAAACTCTTTAAGCTACTTGGGCAAAGATAGAGAAAACGAGGTGAGTCAGAGGAAAAGCAGTTAAGTGCATGAAATGAAAGATGATAAAGTCACAGGCTTGACAGAGACCTTGGAAAGCCACATAATCTAGTAATTTTCCAGGCTGACGACAAGGGTATACTTGAACCACTGGGTTGTCTCTGTAGCTACAGTACTAGGGAGTGTCACTTCACATGATGCTTCCTAATGCTATTATGGGTCATGGCCCACATCTGTGAGTGGACTGACCTTGACCACACAACTACTACTTTCTTAGCACATCTTAGAGACATTTAAAAGCAAAAACAAAACACAACAAAAAAACACGCAGGATTGTTCCAGATTTTATGCTGACATTCCAAGTTCAGCAATTTCTGAACTATCTTTAGTTGACCCACATCTGTACTTCTCAAAATTCTGGCGTTAGTCAGTTTCTTGGACCTGCCTTTTTCTCATTTATAAGAATTTTGGACAAATTGTTAGTGATACTGTATCATGTCCTCGGCACTCAAGTCATAAAACCAAAAAGTTATTTGACATTTGATGGAAGATCCGCTGGGGAAATTATGCTTAGGAAGCAAAACATCGGCACCAAAGCAAAGGAAATTTATACGCGTTTCAGTGTCACTGTAGGGGACAATCAATCCTGACCAGTTTCCAATGAGCAAAGGAAGGTAAAATGAAAATTAACTGCACAACACCCATTAATTCTAATTTGAAATACATGGAAAGTCTTTGACATTCACTTTATTGAAGGGGTCCCTCTAATCGGTTTTGTTTTGCTTGAAATAAACAAAGGAAGGTGGGAAGAGACCTTAGAGGCTCTTCTCCTCACACTTTCCTCATCCCATATAGTTCTCAACTGTTTTGTTTTGTTTTCAGAAACAGTGTCCATTGGCTAAAAAAAATAAATAAAACTAGGGAGATAGTTGGTATATATTTTTAAAAAATTTAGTGTGAATGTAGTCAGTGGGCCTTACCTCTGTGGTATAAAAAGCTTTGCTTCCTCCTAAAGCATATTTGAGCACCAGCGATCGGATCAGAGAAAGAGCAAGTTTCTGCTTGTAAACAGTGCCTTCCCTCTGGCCAGACCACCCTGGCCGTCTCCTCTGAATCAAGGCCGTGACCCATCTCCCCGTGTACAGCTAGTGTGCTGATAACGGTCTGGGGATGCTGCTGGCTGCTTTCACCTCTCCAAAAGCCATTCCTGTGGACCCGAAAGACTCCCTTGCCCTCTCTGGACACCGTTACAGGCTTATGAGTTGGGATGAGATCTGAAAGAGAACCACCTCTTGTCCTCGGCAATCAAGCGGCTTATTTCAGAGCCTCATTCTTGGATGCCCTGCCTGGCACCTTCCTTGGGGGTCAGGTGGAGTCCAGGGGCCCAAAATGACAAGACACAGTGGCCGTACTGTGCAGCCCATTATATATAATGATGAAGCTAACACTGATTGAGCGTCCACCCTGTGCCAGGCATTTGGGTAAGCACTCCCCGTAAACCCATGGGAAAGAGGTGCTGTTGTCATCTCTGTTTCAAAGGGAGGGAAACTGAGGCAGGGAGGCGGTTGCTTCCATCAGGATACATGGCAGGTATGTTGAGGAACAGGAATTGAAACATTAGCCAGTCTAACCTCAGAGACTGACCTTTCAGCCACTACGCTTACAAATGCATTCTCTGAGTGAACAACGGCATGTTTAAAAAAATTTTTTTTCAGGGCACCTGGGTGGCTCAGTGGGTTAAAGCCTTTGCCTTCAGTTCAGGTCATGATCCCAGTGACCTGGGATCGAGCCCCGCACCACACCGGGCTCTCTGCTCAGCAGGGAGCCTGCTTCCTCCTCTCTCTCTGCCTGCCTCTCTGCCTGCTTGTGATCTCTGTCTGTCCAATAAATACATAAAAATCTTTAAAAAAATTTTTTTCAAAAGATTTTATTTATGTCTTGGTCAGAGAGAGAGAGAGTGCACACTCAAGCAGGGGGAGTGTCAGGCAGAGGGAGAGGGAGAAGCGGGGTGCGGGGATCCATCCCAGGACCCTGGCATCATGATCTGAGCTGAAGGCAAATGCTTAACTGACTGAGCCACCCAGGCGCTAATAAAAAAAGTGTTTTTTAACCTGGGTTTTATTTACTTTACGAGTCACCTATATGTAGACTAGAGTCATCCCTGTAGAAGGATGATTTGCCATTCTCTTCTCTCCGCTGACAACTCTTTGCATTCATTACATGTGAGAACTGTGAGTTCTTCCATTTGACATTTTTTTTTTTAATTTTTATTTTTTATTTTTTATAAACAAATTTTTATCCCCAGGGGTACATGTCTGTGAATCGCCAGGTTTACACACTTCACAGCACTAACCATAGCTCCATTTGACATTTTTAAAAATGTCCTTAGGGAGAAGAGTGGGAAGCTCTTTTCTTTCCTCCTATTTGTTAGCTTCCTTCTGGGAAAAATCCAGAGGCTCACACCCCCAGACCTGGTGTCTGTCCTCCAGAGTGGGTCAGTGCGCAACAGGACTGTGAAAGCCGGTCCCACGTGGGGACATCGGTTGGCTCCCTGAGCCGGCAGAGCACGCTACTGAGGAACACTCTTTGTGTTTGTTTTGTGAACTCACCCTGGTGTTTGGACTTGGTATGACATTTCTCTGCTTCCCTGGCTGTTCTCTATCCAGGGTTATTAGGTCTTCATAATAACTTTTTCCAGAATCATCTAATGTGGGTAAGACAATTGCCAAAAAAGAACAAGAAAAGAAACAGACAAAACACACACACACACACACACACACACACACACACACAACCTCTTTTATTTTTGTAGATAGCGAGCAAAGACCACCTCTGTGTTCATTTTCGTTGTTTGTTGTCTAAAGCTGGGTTGTCGCAGCCAGATGGGGGAAAGAGCTGAATGAAGAAACAGTGTGACGGCTTAAGGCCTTTGATCCAGTCCTTCCCCATCGGCCACGGCCTCCGATGCTGCCCAGCAGGTTACCGGAGTTCAAAAATGATGTTTTCTTCACAGAAGCTTTAAAAATAGAGTTTGAAAAGGAAGAGTCCAGTGATAGGCTAGGATGGTTCATTGTGAGATTTTTGACCTTTTGGCTCACAGTATTTCCAAAGCAGTTTAATAAGATGACCATGTTTGTCTGTGCAGGAAAAACTGACATCAGATGAATGCTTAGACAATGCTGCATAAATTACACCTTCCGACATGCTTTGCATACTTCTAAACTCATAAATGTTCATTTTCCTCACTAGTTGTCAATAATCAATTACCGAAGTTTAACTTGCAAGCTTCAAATGAGCAGTAAAGATACTTAATTTGCATGTCAGGCAAATCTTGAAGATTTTCAAGTGAAAATGGAAAGGTTTAGGGAATGACTATAAAATTGAAATTCATTCATCTAGAGGTCCTACTCTAATATAACACATATTTCTGAATAACAAATACAGTCTCTCTCTTATTTGTCCACTTGTTATGATGTTTCTCTGAAACATATTTTAAATGATGACAAAAGCATATGTGGAAGATAATTAAATGTATTTTTACAGTTTTAAATGGACTTATGAGGGGCACCTGGGTGGCTCAGTCAGTTCAGCGTCTGACTGTTAAAATTTCGGCTCAGCTCGTGATCTCGGGGTCATGGGTTCAAGCCTCTGTTGCGGGGAAGCCCTGCATTAGACTCTGCACTGGACATCAAGCCTGCTTATGATTCTCTCTCTCCCTCACTCTCTGACCCTCTCTCCATTTGCATGCTCTCCTTCTTTCTCTCTCTCTCTCTAAAAATAAATAAACAAGTAAATACATCAATAAATAAATAACAAATAAGTAAAATGTTGAACTGACTCATGAAATAGTAGTAACAACAAGAAGAAACTCTGTCAGCTCAGTCCCTTACCCTTTTCAATATTTTTCACTCTTTCCTTTCCTTACCCAATTTTTGGCATATTTGGGGCTGATCAACATGGAGGCTCTAACACGTCTTAAGATGGTTTGGTGCCTCTTAGCTGGGAAGGACTTGGAGTGCTTCAGTGTTTGTCCAGGACAGAGGTTCCTCTGGAGTCTAGGATCTGCCTCCCCTGTCTCCCAGGATCAGTTCTGGGTGTGGACCACTCAGGCCGACCACTGTGGCCAGTTCGTAGATAGGTACACGGACCCTGGACTGTTGTGCAGTATCCATGGAGACAGTAATGCAAATATCATTACGTGTGTCAGTTTCTTTATTATCAGGATGCGGGGGAAGCCTTTCTAACTTCAATGCAAAACTAAATCTAATAATAGAAGACATGAATTCCAAAAATAGGTTTTTTTTTTCAGAATAAAATAACAAAGAAAAATGAAAACCAAAGGGCGGAAATATTGGTAATACGTATTACTAATCAATGGTGAATCTCCTAAATATTTTAAGAGCTCTTGAAAATCAAGGAATGAAAGACCTCCCCCCCCACACACACAGAAAAATGATCAAAAGTCATGAACAAAGAGTTCATGGAAAAAGATAAACAAATAGTCCTTCAGTGCATGAAAAGATGCTCAATTTCCTTATTATGAGGAATGCAAATGAACACTGTACTGAAATATTACATGGCAGTTGTTCAAAGGCTTGACTAGGCTGTGGGGAAAACGCACTCATACGTTGCTCATATGAGTAACAAAATGGCACAGGACCTATAGGAGGAAATGTGGCAAAATCGAACAAAACCACATATTCATTTCTTTGACTAGAAATCCCCTTTCTAGGAATTTACCCTGAAGAGACCCCCAATAGACAGGAAACAGTATATAAGTGAGGTTGTTCACCGCAGGACTCCCGATGATAGCAGAATGATACTTACTACCCAAAGGCTTATCCATACCAGACCTGTGACGTAACGAGTATCTCCTTCCAATAGAAAATGATAAAGCTGTACAAAAACCGAGGAAGACCTCCAAGAAGTGATTTTTAGGAGTGAATTCCAGGATATATTGTTAAGTAAAAAAGAAACAGAAAAGGAAAAAGAAAGCAAGGTATAAAGAGTCCATGTGTTTATTTATTTTTTAAAGATTATATGTTTATTTGTCAGAGAGAGAGAGAGCATGCACAGCAGGGGGAGTGACAGGCAGAGGTAGAGAGAGAAGCAGGCTTCCCGTTGAGCAAGGAGCCCAATGCAGGACTCGATCCCAGGACCTTGGGATCATGACCTGAGTTGAAGGGAGCCTCTTAACTGACTGAGCCATCCAGGCATCCCACTGTGTGTTTATTTTTACAAAGAGAAACACAGAAAGCATAAACCAAAACTAATGAAAATGATTACTATAGGATGTGGTTGAGAATGAAATGGAAGGGATGGAAATGAGAATGAGTCTTTAAAAAAATATAATTTGAGCATATCTCCTCCAGTCCCATCCATGTTGGTGCTAGAGATTATGCTAAGTGAAATAAGTCAAGCAGAGAAAGTCAATTATCATATGGTTTCATTTATTTGTGGAACATAAGGAATACCATGGAGGACATTAGGAGAAGGAAGGGAAAAATGAAGGGCGGGAAACGGAGGGGGAGACAAGCCGTGAGGGACTATGGACTCCAGGCAACAAACTGAGGGCTTTAGAAGGGAGGGGTGGGGGGATGGGTGAGCCTGGTGATGGGTATTAAGGAGGGCACGGATTGCAGGGAGCACTGGGTGTTATACACAAACAATGAATCATGGAACACTACATCAAAACCTAATGATGTACTGTATGGTGACTAACATAAGAGAGTAAAAAAATAAATAAACATTAAAAATATCATTTTGACTTCTGAAACGTGAATTTTTTACATACTAATGAAATTAATTAAATTTGAAGCTGGTAAAAATTTTGAAAACAATCAAATGAATGTAAACTATATATCGAGTTAATAATATAAGCGTACAGAATAAAGAATCCAGGTAACTTTTGAACAAAGTACTCCCTGTTAATGCTAAAATCCTTGCTGGGAATTTTGTTGGGAAATAGGATATTTGCACATTCTCAAAGTACCACTCACAAACTGGTTGTTAGTTACAAATGGGAAAAGACATTTTGCAATGGCCAGTGCTGGCAGGCCGCACCTTAACCAAATAACCAAGCCCCTTTTCTTATTGTGGTAAAGTATATATAACGTAAGAAGTTACCATTTTAACTGTTTTTAAGTGTACAGTTCATCAACACTAAGTACATTCTCATTTTGTGTAACCAACACCATTGTTCCTTTCTAGAACTTTTTCGTCTTCCCAAACTGAAACTGTAGGCACTACAAGTTATCAAAATTGGCATCACCTGGTGGACTCACCTGATCTTAGTGCATGCTGTGGAGATTGCGTGGGAAGGGCACTTCAGCTCTGGGGTAGTCATGCCAAAATGTTCTGAGTCGAATAGAGGAAATAATCAGACAACTCTAGAATGCAGAACCACCACCAATTCCTGGCTTGACCTCCAAAGATATCAATGACATGAGATAGATAGATAGATAGATTGATTGATTGATTGTTTTAGATTAAAGGAAACTAAAGGGACATGACAACCAAATGGTAGCAGAATCTTCTGTTGGATCCTGGATTTAAAAAACTAACAGCTATGGTGCATATTTTGGGGATAATTGGAGAAATTGTAATATATTATATATTACATAAAATTATGGTATCAACATTAAATTTCTTGATTATACTAATAGAATTGTAGTTATGTGGGAGAATCTCTTTATTCTTAGAGGTGAAATGTCATGATATCTAACTTTTAAACGGTTAAATAGACCAGGGCTCCTGGGTGGCTCATTTGGTTGAGCGTTTGCTTTCGGCCTAGGTCATGGTCCCAGGGAGCCTGCTTCTCCCTCTGCCTGCCACTCCCCCTGCTTGTGCTCTCTCTCTCTGACAAATAAATAAGTAAAATCTTTTTTAAAATGGTTAAATAGACCATACATATTTATGAAAAGGGGAGAGAAAGAAAGAAATCTAGTAAAGTAAAAAGTTGGGAGAAAGAAGACAAAATAAAATAAGACGAAAATACTATATAATTAAAAGGACCTTTGATGATTAATGTAATAGCTTTCATAAATATAGATATTTCCAGTTCATAGATATATGTTCACTCATTTTACTCTTCATATTAAACCAAATAGTCAAACTACATAAAGTATTTTCTTGAACTTTCTATTCTCTTTGGTTCTGATATTTTAGTAGACAGCCTATGTAGGTCTTTAATCACATAGATAAAATTAAAATTGACTGTATATTCAGAAGTACATTTTATGGAATTTTATAAGTTTTTTCCTTCAGAGCAGGAATTTAGTTGTGAGATTTTGGATCCTTAAATAAGACAATATGGAAATATTTTTTTTAATTTTTTTAAAAGATTTTATTTTATTTATTTGTCAGAGAGAGAGCGAGAGAGCGAGCACAGGCAGACAGAGTGGCAGGCAGAGGCAGAGGGGGAAGCAGGCTCCCCGCCGAGCAAGGAGCCCGATGTGGGACTCGATCCCAGGATGCCGGGATCATGACCTGAGCTGAAGGCAGCCGCTTAACCAACTGAGCCACCCAGGCGTCCCTCTATGGAAAGAATTTTGAAAGCATTTCTAATAGACTTCGCTCTATGCAGATTTAATTATACTATTATTCCAGATGATGATGTGTCCCCTGGAAAGGCATTCTTGTACCTCAGATCAGAGATGTACACGGAGGGGAAAAGAAGTCAACATTTGGACAACACGAGTGACCAGCATAGAATGTAGCATCTGAATCAGCCGGCATCCTTATGTCACCCTGTATTATAACTTCTCTTCCAGGCGGTGAAATTGACTGTGTGGATAAGGACGGCAACACTCCTCTCCATGTGGCTGCAAGATACGGTCATGAGCTTTTGATTAACACCTTAATAACCAGCGGAGCTGACACAGCCAAGTAGGTTACTGCGAAAATACAGCGGGATAATTGCCACGTGTGGGAGCACTGCCAAAGGGGTCTGCCGTGCAGTGGACAGTTGCCATTTATCGAGGATAGGTGGATCTCTACCATTGGGCTAAATACAAGTGAAATTTGAACTAAATTAAGTGACTTTTAGTGGTGGATGCAAGAAAGAACCAATTTTATGTTCAGCCACTTCAGAAAGAGGACTATTCGAGTGGTTTTAATTAAGGAGACTTGAACTCTGTTCCTAACTCTACTTTCTAACGTTCTGTTCCTTCCGGTGTTTAACGTTGGTTAGGCAGGGAAAACAAGACATGATTGGACAAATTCAGGGGGTACCATTGAGTAAATCTGCTACATGGGGAAGGGGGGAACCTGGCCTCATTTTACACTTCCGTTCCCCAAGAATATAAGCAGATACACAAGTCGGCTACAGTGCTGGGTACTATGGGAAGTTTTGGAAATAAATCACCTGGTTGGTACCTTCAAGGGGCTCATAATTTTGTTAGAGGCCAAGGCCCTCTTAAGACAAAGAGCCATGCAAGAGAGTATATAATAAAGTTCTAAATGAAATAGGACTTAAGTGGCCAAGTGTTCAGTGTAGACAGTGTATGCCATAGCTTGTAGACAGGAGAGAGCTCAGAGGTGGCCAGAGTTTTCAGAAAAGCCTTCAAGCAGAAGGTGAGTTTTAAGTAGGCTTTGAAGGGTAGCAATGACTTGAGTAGAGCAGAGGGTAGCAGACATCCTGAGCAGGGCGGAAAGCAGGAACAAGAGTTGAAAGAGTATAATTCCAGGATGCGCTGCCCTGAGGTAGTGTCATGTGTGGGTTGGGAGCCCAGGCTTTCACGGGCACCACATGGGCTCCAGTCCAAGCCACCTTACCTGGAGCTGTGTGACCTAGTGCCTATTGCTTAAGCTCTCTGTGCTTCGGTTTCCTCTTTTCAAAAACGGGAGTAATGACAGTACTTGCCCACAGGTGTGTTACGAGGATTAAAGGATTTAATTACCAGTAAAGCTCTCTGGTATAGGTTAAGATCAATGTGAGTATGAGTTATATAAATATATTGCCTAACATAATTAAACAAGATAATCCATGTTAAGAGCTCTTTGAAGAATGCCTAGCACAGAGGAAGCTATCGACAGCTATTATTTTATTACTTAATAATATGCAGTAGAACCAAATTCAAGAGAGCCTTAAAGAACTGAATAGAGAGTGTAGCTGTGACCACAGAGACCGTGGGTAACAAAAACCAAGTTTTCAAGAGAGCAATAAAGGGCACTGTAGCATTGGGAGTTCTGTTTTATTTGCCAAGTATTATGCAACAGAACTGAAAATCTTGCTTGAGAATAAGCCAAAATTTAAATGGTCCATGGAAGGCACTGGTGGCTTCCAGCAACCTCCAAGGGCCCAGTCTAGTGGCGGGAACAAGATCCGGAGCAGACAGTTCAAGTCTTGTGAAGTCTGTACCATGCTGTGGCAACATTCAGGGAGATGCGGACTCTGTGGGTCTCACAAAAGAGGGGACATTTCAGCAAAAAGAAGGATGGGTAGGAGTTAGCCAGGTAAACAAAATTGTGTGAGGTAAAAAAAGATAGAGGAAACACGAGGAAGGACAGTCCAGGAAGGGAGAACAGTATTTACAAAGGCACAAACATGTGAATGTGTTGAAAGCAGATTGCCAGGCCTGGATTACCTGATGTGTGTGGAGAAATGGAAAGCAATGAGGTGGGGCGGCAGGAAGAGCCGCCATCTTGAAGGACCTTGCATGTCCAGCGAAGGAGTTGGGTTCTGTTCTGAGGCATTCGGAAGCTGTTAAAGAATTTTAAGTGGATGTAGGGAAGGTTGTGTCTCTTGATCCCATTTGTGCGTGAGAAAAATCACTCCGACTATAGCCCAGATGTGGGGAAGGTGGTCCAGACCAGGGACATGTGGCGGCCTTTTGCACACGTCCAGGGAGGAGAAGATGAGGCCTTGGGCTCCAGGTGAGGCTGGGGGCGGGAAGAGAGGGCCACGCTGACAGTGAGAGCAGTGGGCCGTCTCCTTTCAGAAGAAAGGAATCCACTTACAGTTGAAGAACCTTTTTGCCTGGGCTACTGCAAGTTGGACGAAGCAGCTCAGTCTTGTGGAAAGAGCACTGTCCTAACATCGGGAGCTCTTACTGGATTCTGAGTTCCCTACCACACCATGGCTACCCAAAGCCAGAGACCAGAAGTGCTCCGTGTTCATTGAGCAGGAGTCGAATATCTAGGCACACCCACTTACCTGTGACATGTTAACATTTATAGCGGTATTTTTCTTTCCACTGAGGGCTACTTGGCGAGTTTTAACCAAACAACCATGAATTTCTGATTTTCTTTCAGACTTGGAACCACTCGAGGGAGAGACAGGGCCCACTACTTACTCAAAATTTCCCCAAACACATTCCCTCTATAAGCACAAGGTTCATTTCTTTGTAATTATTTTGCCCTCAGTTTACACGAACACACACCATCTGGCAACAGTGCCTTAGAGATGGCGTTGTTGTCAAGTAGCCTTTCCTTCCACTGACTGAGCTGTGTCCTGGGGATGCCACAGAGGCAAACATTGTCCCAGTCTCGGGGAGCCACATCTGGTTATGTCACAGCGTACCTGGGGATAAGAATGCTTCCTGCAGTAGACAGTGGTTCATTAGGCTGCACTCGTGTGTGTGTGTGTGTGTGTGTGTGTGTGTGTGTGTGTGTTTAGTGCATGGGAAGGGAAATCACCTGAGGAGAAATGTCAAATTAGAGGGAAGGAAAATTGGAGAAGATTAACTTTGCAAAGAGCCCTCAGAAAATCACTGTTCTCTGGGTTCCTTGTAGGTCTGTGTGGAGTAGCTTATGAAAGAGGAGGAAGGTAGGACCTTCCTTCTATTAATCACCAAACAGATAGCATTTGTGAAAGTACCAATCCTCATTCATAAACAATATGACCAAATGTATTTTAAAGCTCTCTATATGACAGGTGTTATGGTCATTACTTTCTTACGGAGTTGTTTGAATCTCCTTCTTGGGCCAGTGGAATGTTTTTGATATTCTTTTTCCTTCTCTGGGCTTCAAGTCAGAGCACTTTCTGCAGCTTGACTCAGGGCTCCTGCAACTTTATGTGGTGCCAGAGCCCGCTGGTTTTTCTTCTTTAACATTTTTAGGTTTGAGACACTTGTCTCTGGGATTTTAATTTGTCTTCTACCTTACTGATTGGGCCTCAACGGCAGCAAAATTAGGGGCATCCCAGTTGACGCAGGTAACCGGCTCTGCCATCCGTTCATTCGCTCCATGTTTGCGGAAGGTCAGCTCCTGGCCTTGCAGGAGTCCCTGCCCTCACGGGATTCATAATTCACGGGGTGCAAGAATTAAACAAACAGTTACAATCAGGCATGCAAAGTGTGATTCCAGAACAATCTCTGGGTGCCATCGGATATAAAACCCATGTGGGACCTAGTGGGACTGGGGCGGGGGGAGGCTTCCGGGAAGAGCGGCACTGACGGGGACAGCCCGGTGGAGAGCGGTTGGTTAGGTCGTCGTACCGACGGGCTCGCAGATCCCAGGTATAGGGGATATACCTATCCCCTAATAATTAATAATTCCCTAATAATCCCCTAATAAATTGTTTTTATTTTTATTATTCATTATTATATATAAATATATATTATTTATAAATATACATATATTATTTATAAATATACATACATATCATAAGTATGTTATTATATATTTGTTATTATATTATTTTTATTACAGTGCTACTCGAATGTGGATAAATGTAAAACTAGATAGCGACTCCTTAGGCTTTGACTCTACTCTGTCAGTAAGTCCAAAAAAACCTGACAGCATCCGTGCAAACAGCACTCCGTGCTCACAGGTCAGCAGGAGCAGTAAACGTTCATGAGGCCTTGCTTACCCACGCTAGGCACTGGCTCTCAGGAATTATATTTAATTGTCACAGCGGCCCCAGGTGGTAAGTGACATGATTAGCGCCATCTTATCAGTGACGTAAATGAGACACAGAGAGGTTCACTTACTCGCTTGAGGTCACAGAGCTCGTGAGGGGCTGGAAATGAGACTGTGTCCTCGGCCATCCGGATCTGGAGGTGAGTCTCCTTGGCGAGAGGCTTGCTGCCTCTCTGCGTAGTGGAGGGTGGGAGGGCGCACCATTTGCCAAAATTAAATCACCATAGTCATGGGGTTATTGTCCCGGTGGCCAAGGCACTGACTCATAGGAGGTCGGCACATGCTGGGGGACTGGAAGTTTTGCAATGGCTTCGATGTGGTCGAGGGCCAGTGGGCTCGTCACACAGCACAAATGCCAACTGCTGCCAAATTCTGTGCATCTGGAAGACTAAGCCTTTCGTTGTCACTGGCCCTTCCCAGCTCCAGGCATTGTTTGCCTATTACGTCCACCTTTTTTCTGTTTTTATTGGCCCATCATTTCTGCTTCAGAGCTAACCAGGATCTGATAACCAAATAAGGATCTCATAGCTTCACACTGTACTGAGGTTAACTACTTAATTTTGATGACTGTAATGTTAGGTGTTAAGGGGCAGCTGGGTCAAGGGTATACAGGAACTTTGTACCGTTGTACCGATTACAGTAGCTCCACATGGTGCCAGTGTGGTTCCGAGGACAGTCGCGGGCGCTGGCATACGGCCGAGGTCTGTCGTGAGAGGGTGGTTGTTGAGATGAGCCAAAACGTGCTCTTAGATCACTCGCTTTAGGTTTTGATCCAAAGGAAAAGACAGTTTAAAAATCCCCACAGAGAACTTGTGAGATCCCAAAGGTGTTGCCAGTAGCCCCCAGAGATGCACTAACAAGCTGGAGAAAGGCTGTGAGAAGAGGAGCAGAAAGGTGAGTTTCTTGAGACACCCACGGGTACCCAAAAAGGATAGAGCCGTGGCTTCTCCAGGAGGAAGGGACAGAAGTCACTGCGACTCTAGAATACTGGTCGATGAAGCAGTATCTAGACCCAGAAGTGGCTTGTAAGCTGCGTTAGAGTGTTTGGTCTCGATTCGAAAGAAACCACTGGAAGTGTCAGTGGACAGCAGACAGCACGGACCAGGCCTCATTGTTGCCACTTATACCCAAATGCCTCCAACCTAGGGGTGCGTGGTAACTACTCAGAATGACGTAGATGAAATTAATAGGAAACTGATTTTTTTAATTTGGGTCGATCAGTCAAGTAAGAAGCATAAAATCTCACTCCTGAGTGGACAGAACTAAACCAGTCCACCTTCCCTAGGAGACTTGTGAGATAAGTACCAGAAAGAATTCCGAGTATGGTGCATAAACAATGAATTCTGGAACACTGAAAAGAAATTCAAAAAATAAATAAAAAGAAAAAAAAGAACTCTGAGATGTAGAAAGATAACTGAAATGCTAGTTGATCACAATTTTTTCTTGGCTTTTTAAGGGTCACAAACCTGATTTTAAGGAATCACAGCCTGATAAGACTTCAAAACTCACAGACTGTTGATTATCCCACTAAGCTAATAATAATTTCAAGGGCAGTAATAATACTAACTTGTATGGTACAGGCTTATCATGGTCCAGACCTTCTGTTAGCACCTGGGTGCATTACTAATTAGTTTAATTTCTAATTGTTAATTAGTTTAATTAATTAGTTACAGTTGCTCTATAAAATCAACACTGTTATGATATTTGTTTTCTGGATGAGGGAAGCATTACGTACTTGCCAAAGATCAAATAGCTGGCAAGTGTCAAGATTAGGAATCAGACCCACGGTTTTTTACTCCATCACCGTAACTACAGTGTTTTTTAGCGTATAGTCTGAAGGAAGGCTCTGGAGAGCACTGGAAGTGGGAACGAACGGCCATAGCTCTCTGACGCCAAGGGGAAAGCTTAAAAGAACTGATGTTCTGATAGTGCATGAGCCCTTTCCTTACCTCTGATCACTGTCTACAATTTATTCTGACCTCATTTATTCTGAAATAACTGGCCAGATGCCAGCTAACAGCTAAATTGGGAAATAGCTAATACAAATGTGTCCCATTAATTTTATGACTGGTCAAATAAATGTAGCATTTTAGCTGGAACTGGTCTCTTCTTTCTTATAATTTATGCACTGTTAAGTTTAGTGTTATCTGACATTTTTATTTCTTGATCTTCTTTGATGTATATATCTGACGAAGTCAGAGTGACGCTCCTTATTTGCCTAGGACAGCCAAACCCTAATTTCCCTGCTAAAGGTTTTATGGCTCTTCCTTTATAAGCAGTCTTACTTTATAACAATAAAGGAGTAATTTTATCTTGAAATGCGTGAATCATTTCTGAAGTGATTCAGAGATCCTGAATTTGACTTTTATTTCCAATCTTGGCCTGCTATTTGGTTTTCCTGTTTGAACCATAGTATCGTATTCAAGTTCAAATGTCAGTGGTACTTGAGTTTAAATTAATGTGTTTTCAAACCTACACTGAGATAGTGATTTTTTAATGAACTCTGGAATAAAATATATATATCAAACAGAATTGTTGCTAGACCTTTTAGAATAGTTCTAGCCCCCTTCGCTTCTCAAGTTTATAAGTAATAGGAAAAAAATGAAGGAATTAGCTAATGTAGAGTGTGATGAAATATCTGAAGACAAGGATGTTAAGTGTCAAAGCTGATTAGAAATTTTCATAATGAAATGTACGGAATGTGTTACCATGCTGTTGTTGTTGTTGTTGTTGTTGTTGTTTTAAAGATTTTATTGTCAGAGAGAGAGAGAGCACAGGCAGGCAGAGTGGCAGGCAGAGGCAGAGGGAGAAGCAGGCTCCCCGCCGAGCAAGGAGCCTGATGTGGGACTCGATCCCAGGACGCTGGGATCATGACCTGAGCCGAAGGCAGCTGCTTAACCGACTGAGCCACCCAGGCGTCCCTCCCAATTGATTTCTTATAGAATTGAATGCTATTTTCCTCTCATTCACTTGCTTATATTGTTGTATGTAAAGATATGTAATTTTTGTATCTTTATGAAATATGTATTATGTATATATACATATTGTGTATATGTATGTATATATAATACGTATATATTATAAAACATTTTAATATATTTATATTTTGTAGATTACGTATTTGTACACAAATGTATTTTTATTAAAGTTATATTTAAAGAATGGGGAAGGCTCAAAGAAATCTTGGGAAATCCCACCCAATTCCAGGCATATTTCTTCAAGAACTTAAAGCCATCCTAGAAAATACTGTTTTTCTCTTACAAACGTCCAGAGATAGTAATATCATCACACTTTTGCCTTTCTTGCCCTAAACAAATAAAGTGGTTAGACAGACTCATTGGCTTAAAATTCCACTTAGTAACGTGTTTTTAGAACACATTATACATTTTTAAAAAATCACTGTTTCCCTGGCTTCAAGAGGACAGGGTAAATGCAGCATAGATGGGAAAGCTTCTCTCCCATCCCCCAGCGCCGCCTCCTTTCCACGAACATCAAGGTTGTCACTGGTGCAATTGCCTTTCAGAATTTTTTTTTGTCAATGATGAGAGAGGCAATTACAAGCAGTTCCCCTCTGCGTGACGCTGCCCGGAAGACAAGCAAATTGTGGCTCTTGATGGATGCCAGCTAATATAGACAGTGGGTTGGAAATCTCCATATAGGGAAAGGAAACCCAGCAGAGGGGAGACTGAACAAAAACACCAATACACAGAGAGAAGTTTTCATGGAAGGGGAGAGGTGGTTAATTGTTGGCAGACTGGGACTTGGCAGAACGCTGAGTGCCATGAGATAGCTGTGAATATGTTTATGCTTTGACACATTCACACCCATCATCGGAACTTTTGAGATAGCAAATAAAAGTCACATATCTGAAACCTAATCCACTCCAACCGTACGTGTTTCTTAATGAATCGTGGGATCTGAAAAGGGGCAACTTTGTGCCAGAGAAGGAACTGAAGTCACTAATGCTGCAGGTGGAAATACACGTACTTGTGTCATGAGGCGGGCTTGCAAGACTTTGAAATACGTTATTTGACTCTAATGGGATGTTCTGAGAAATGAGCACTAGCATTATAAATGCTTGTGAGAACACCGGACCTCCCTGATGATGCCGCTTGTTAGGAATGACAGTTCAGCGCCCGGCTTTGGGTCCTTGTGTGAGGAGAGGTGATGGGCAAGAGGAAGATTGGATTTGATTTTTTTAAAGATTGTATTTATGTATTTGACAGAGAGAGACACAGCAAGAGAGGGAACATAGGTAGGGGGTGTGAGAGAGGGAGAACAGGCTTCCCACTGAGCAGAGAGCCCCATGCGGGGCTCGATCCCAGGACCCTGAGATCATGACCTGAGCTGAAGGCAGAGGCTTAACCCACTGAGCCACCCAGGCACCCCAAGGAAGATTTGATTTTGTTTTTAGGGGTTGTTTTTTTTTTAAGATTTTATTTATTTATTGGACAGACAGATCACAAGTAGGCAGAAAGACAGGCAGAGAGAGAGGAGGAAGCAGGCTCCCTGCTGAGCAGAGAGCCCAATGTGATGCGGGGCTCGAGCCCAGGACCCTGGGATCATGACCCAAGAGGAAGGCAGGGGCTTTAACCCACTGAGCCACTTAGGCAACCAGAAGATTTGATTTTAAAGGAAAAAGCACTGCTATCAAAAGGCGCCTGTCCCTTAAGGGATCATCCCGGGGACTGTGTTATGAAGGGGTATCGGTCTAAAAAGTCCTTTTCTAGATTCTTTCTGGAATACTGTTAGGGAAAGTATGCTAGATTTATGACATGTATGCCAGGTAATGTTGCTGCAGTGCGTTTTCGTGACTGGTGTCCTCATGTGGGTAATATGCTGGATAAAAGCCTGTTAGGAAGATGAATTTGCACCTGCAAAAGGTCAACGTTGGTTTTTATTTGCATCCAACATTTTGATTTCGATAGTACAACCATTATTAACTCTCAGCAAAGTACTTGGGACATAATAGGTCAATAGTGTTTCTTTACCAATTCAAGGAATACAACAGGTCACTGAATAAAACAGATTGCTGACATAAAATTACTCAGCTGAAAGAAGAAAAAGTAAATTAATCTTAAATATAGCATCACCCTTTATAGGAAACATTATCTGAAAAAGATACTTTCCTATTGTCAGGGGTTTTTCATTCTGGTCCACGTTCAGGATTTTATTAGGTTAAGGTAGAAAATGATCGCACAATTATTTCCTGAGTGGAGAGATCATGAAATTATGTCAGGCAAGGGCCTCGAAGCGAGGTGTTGTGGATTTAGTTTTCATCCAAGAACTTCCAGAAACGTTACGGTCCTTCTGCATCTATCGTGAGATGTCACCCTGAGCCGCTCTTCTTTCTTTTTTTCCCTCCTCAGGTGTGGAATCCACAGCATGTTCCCTTTACACTTAGCGGCCCTAAATGCTCACTCGGACTGCTGCAGAAAGCTTTTATCGTCGGGTAAGTAACCCCTTCCCACAGACGAGGCTTAACGTGTCCTGGAAGGAGCCGCGTGGCTCCGGGTGTCTGGCCAGAGGAAACGGCTGCCTGTGCTTCGTGTCATCCGTTACCGGGTCTGGGGACAGCTCCCAGCAGTGCTTGGTGCTGTGGCTGTTTGAGTGTAGGTATTCCTGGCCCGGAATGAGAGTCTTGCCTGTTTTTCAAGTTAAAGCATGGGTGATCCAGAGTGAGAGGCAGGCAGGGGTGGCCATAGCTTCCCGGAAGTTGGTCGGAATCAGGGAAAATGTTTTGAGGCTTAAAAGGGTGGATTTAACAGTTAATATTTTCAACAAAGGAAAAAGGCCAAAGCCACCACGTTTTGACAGTAGAAATATCACGTTATCTTCCTCCTCTGTGGGCTCTGATAAATCCCTATGGTGTGATCCCCTCCAACTAGGTTTAATTTTTATTTTTTTAAATGTGGGTCTGTTTGGAACCAAGACATTTTTTCTGGTTTAGAGCTTTGCTAATCTTTCTTATCACTGCTTCTGCCAACCTCCATGTATTAAGAAGTTCCTGGCTTTCAAAGGTGATAGAGGTCTGCAAGGCAAAGATTGTTTATGAATTAATTCAACAGACATCCCAGAGGCATTTTTTTTTTTCCTTTTAAGTGCTTTACCTATGGTTGATTCTGCCTTCACTGCTCTTGGCATGTTTAAAAATCATCCCTGCATGAAAGCATGTTTCCCAAATCTTAAACCGACTGAAAGCTAATTATACACATAAGAGAATATCTACCCCAGCATGTTAAGATTACTCCTTTGCTGTCCATGTTTTCTCCATGTGTTCTGTCTGCCTGTCTAGTGCTCTACTTATCTCAAATTGGTTTCATAAATTTCTATCCTGGGATTGAAATATGGGGCTGTGGTTCACCCAGGGCTGAATGTGAAAATAAATTCTTCTAGACTTCACGGTTCTTCCTATAAAATTGCCAAGCTTGAGCAGTTACCATTCGTTTCCATGACAACCTCTTTCTGACTACAATTGCTTGCGTTCTGGTTTTTCTACTAACTGATTTTTCTGTCTCTGCAATGTTTCTTGTGGTTTAACTAGGACAAAAGTATAGCATAGTATCCTTGTTTAGTAATGAGCACGTGCTGTCTGCAGGCTTTGAAATAGACACCCCAGATAAATTTGGAAGAACGTGCCTTCATGCTGCTGCCGCAGGAGGGTGAGTAGTTAGCAATTTCCTTTCTCCCTTCATGACTTAACTCCTCATTTCTCTTACTTGGCTTAAGTTGTCTGTGAATCACAAGCAGTCTCCTTAGTAAGATGGGTAAGAATCATTTCTACCGATGCCAAATAGCACTTTTGCATTTCCATATTAATTGTATGTTTGTTCTTCCTAAGAAAAATTGTGAGCCCCCCTCATAGAGAGAATCGTTTTCTTTCGTTTTCTCTTCTCTCTCTCTTTCTTTTTCTTTTTTTTTTTTAATTGTAGGTCTTCAGCCTATAGAATATGTATCTACCTGATATGTACTCTACCAAAAGAAAACAATTTGAGATTTGTTCCTAAGTTTTTCCTTTTTTGTCACTGGTAGGTGGATGAAGATCGAAGGAATCCAAGATTGAGTTAGTTCATGTTTATTTTACAGATATTTTTGTCCTGGTTTCAAAACTGATTTTTAAGTACGTCAATGGTTAAATGTGACTAAAGGGCAAGGAACCCGCCCTTTAGTTTCCTTCTTTAGGCAAGAAGCGATTTAATCCCTGCCTTTTTTTTTTTAAGTTGTAAAGAGCATTTTTCATCAGACACTCTTTTTCATATCACTGGTGAGACTACGGCTCTGGTCAGCGTGTTTCAATATATGACCAGACATTGACCAAACATGGCCTCCCTCGGTGACCTTGTTTGGGTAAAGTGTTAGTTCTCAATCAGTTTGCTAGTCCTCAGGGAACAGCGATGCTTCTCCATTTGTCATCCGTGCATTATCAAAGGCATTACCTCTTTATCAGAGGTGGGTTGACTATGAAGGTTTAGGGCCCTTATTTGCATGGGTCCCTTCCAAAATTGTGTATTCAGTTTTATATTCATAATTATGTCTTATTTTTAAAATCAATCTCCTTCTCCCCAAATCGAATGACCCTCGTAAGCCACACACCTAGATCTGCCTCTGCCTTTGTTCCTTTGGCTTCATTCCGTAAGAGACAGGTGCTTTTACATCAGCTGGCAGGCAACACCAATACATCATGGTCCCAGAAAGTTCCTGTATTTTAGGACTGAAACAGCGGGTTCTCTGAGAAAGGTGGCTACAAAGAGTGAGTGGGGGGGTGAGGGATCCCTGCTCAGGTTCCTCGTTAATGAGATCATTTTTCATATTAAAATGATAATAAAACAGTAAATCCTAGACTGCCTCTCAGCCCTCCAAGTGTAGAACAATAATGGGCGATTGTCTCTTTTTATGCCGACACTTAAAAAAAGTATCAGACCTTGGCAACGCACCATCCTGGGTTCATATCTGAAGCTCCTATTACAATTAATATTTAGCGACATGCCCTTCAATTGGAAAATTCACTTCAGTGGGTCCTTTATCTCTACTAAACATGATTTATTGCTTCTGTGAGTGACAAAGAAGCTCTGGAAGATCACTATGTCCCCTTACATTATTTTCATCCTTTTATTTTTTGCGCATTTATTTACCTATATTACAAGGACAGGGAAATGCAACTGTCTTATTGCCCATTATGGAGAGTCTGGGTTGAAAATGATTATCACGGTGAATTCATTCTCCTGTGATAAGAGGTACTGTTTCTCCATTCGGGCTCATTGTGTAGAGGAGACGTGAAGTCATCATAGGGGTAAGGGGTTGTTTCCTAAATTCTTGATGGTTTTGAAAGAGATTCTCGGGCTACACGATGAAAATACCACTATTTCATCATCCACTTATTACAAGGTTTAACCATGTAATCATCATTCAATACCTTGGTCTTGGAATTGGAAACGTTCCATCAAGCTCTTTAATGCATTGATTTATTAGCTTGGAACTTTAAATCCTTGCAATGTTCCATTCCTCTAAGATGTTCAGGTTGGTTTTGCATTAGCAGAATTTAAAGCCGGAGCTCTCATTTCATCTTGGCCCCACACTTCACCAAAATCAGCTCTGTCTGAAGATAGCCGAGCAGTTGACCTCTACCATCTTAATGAGGTTCTCCCTGTCTTTCTAGTAATGTGGAATGTATAAAACTCTTGCAGAGCAGCGGAGCAGATTTCCGTAAAAAGGACAAGTGTGGGAGGTATGTAAACGGGGAATTCTGCTTCAGTGCCTTGGTGCCGGGTGGGGAGCAGTCCGTCTGGAATCGTGTTACAGTGAAATGGTAAACAGGGAAGCTAGCTGGGGAGATTCCGTGCTCAGAAGGAAATCCCTTTTTGTAGAGAGACACCCACGAGGCAGGCGCAAGCCCCACGGCAGGCATATCCTCCCATGGCTTCTGTTTAGAAGGGCCAACTGTGTCTTGTCTTCTTCTGGTCTTTTCCCATAGCTTCTCTGTACCCCCTCCCCTCCACGTGCACCCTGGTTCTTGAAGTTACAACAGATTTCTTCTCTTCCCAACCTGCCTAGGCTAATGCCTAGCTACCCTTCCAGATTTCTGTCAGGTAACACCTCCTGCCCCAGCTGACAGGGCTGCCCCTTCTCTCTGCTCCCCTGGGACCTCCCTACTCCACAACGGGAACACACATCACACTGTTCTAGTGGACTCTGGCTCTCCTGTCTCTCCCCTGCCCTGACCTTGGGGCTCCTGAGCACCAGGACTGGGTCTCATTTTCTCTTTACCTATGGGCTCTGCCACATGGTTGGTACCTAATAGTTTTTCATCTATTGATGAAAACACAAACAGTCCACTATGTAAAGTGCTTGTAATTTTCCTGTTTTGGGATGAGCGAGGAGAAACTCAACAAGTAAAAGAGCCCATACACTGACTGTAAGAGTGGTGCTTGAAAATTAATAAATAGTTCTTGAGATAAAGTTATTTCTAGCATTTCATTTGCTTATTATTCCCTAACTATTGGCTAGCAAATTCATGTTTCTGCAGTCCCTTACTCTTGGCAAGGTGCATGTATTTTCTGTTACCCACTTGGTTTTCCATAACAACTCTATGAGATAAATGCGGGTGCTTCTTACCCTTTTCAATAGATGAAGAAGTTGAGCTCAGAGAAACTAAATGAGTTACACCTGTAATAAATTTACATGTATGTGCAAAATTCCAGGAGTTTTTGACCTAGACTAGATGTTAGGGGGCAGCTGCTCACAGGTCATTATTGAAGGAAGACGAGGAAGCCCAAGCCCAGAGAGGGGTGTGGCTTGTTGCAGCTTATAGATCTGTCCGGACTCCCACACAGGGCTTCTGAGTCCTTGGACAATGTTCTTCCCTTTAATCTATATCCCTACCCCCAAGGGGCTTATAGTTCAATGGAGAAGGTGAGACAATACCGAGAGCTAAGGTTAAGGCAGTGTGAGATGAGACCTCAAGAGAGACCAGACAGGAGCTGCACGATCTCAGACAAAAGGGAGGAGAACTTCTGGAATTTAAGAAGCTTTGGGGTTTGGGTGGGTGGGAGAGGAGAGGACATTCCAGGGAAGAAAACAACATGGGGAAAGGCAGGGGAGGCGTGAACATGATTAGACAAACTTCAGGTGACCCACTTGGATGCAGTGATGGGTTCTTGTAGGGAGGAAGAGAGAAAGTTTATGAAGGTAGTTTGGGCCCAGCTTGGAAAGGTCTTTGATTTTAGACTAAGGAAACAAGGCTTTGCTCAGCAGAGAGGACTGACGGTTTTAGACCAGGATGCTGTGTGTGGGTGTCGGACCTTAGAAAATCTAGTTCTTCACTCATACCAACTAGAAATTGGATGGAAGTTTGATTAGAGCTAAGGAGGCCAATAGGGATGGTATCGCAATAGTCCAAAAGAGCACTAGTGTAGACCTGCGCCGGGATAGGCACTGGGAATGGAAAGAAAGACTAGATCCCTAGGTCGGTGTCCTTGTCTGAGGCCCTGTCTTTGTAGCCTCAGCTCCAACTTGTAAAGTCAAAGGAAGGCATGTCCCTTGGCCTCTACACTCTGAGAGCTGAAGAGCTTCCCCACTCCTAGGAATACTGCTGTCAGTGCTCCTGCTGATGGGGCGGGGGTCTGTTTGTCAGATGAATGAAGTAACAAATTACGGTCTGTTTTTCAGGACACCTTTGCACTATGCAGCTGCAAATTGTCACTTCCACTGTATTGAGACATTAGTGACCACAGGGGCCAACGTTAATGAAACAGACGACTGGGGACGGACAGCTTTGCACTATGCTGCTGCATCAGACATGGATAGAAAGTAAAAACAGCCTTGCTCAAATTTCCTTTGGGGGTCTGACTGGGGCGGGGGGGTTGCTAAGTTCTCTTCATGCTGCCTCCTGGAAACTGTGAATGACGAATGTCTCTCATCCAGACCCAGAGGAATTAGAATTGCCTCATCCCTAACCCTGGTTTTCCCATTCTGCTCTACTTTATGTTTGATTATTACGTGTCTCTGCCCCATGGTTTCTCTACTCTGGTCTTTGGGTTGAATGCCAAGTGGGGCTGTCAAGCCCAGGTTTTCAGTTCATTCACAATCGGTTGTAATTTATTTTGTCATATACTACAGTTTTCATCATCACCATTTAAATGCTTCATTTGCCCTCAATCTTAATATTTGCTAATAGATTCATCGCATGGTGGAAGTATCCGTCTATATACGATCCCAGAAGCCTTCAAATGCAGCGTCAGTGTGCAAAATTGGCACTGTTGTTCCAAACTGGGCACGGATGCTCTTTCAGGAGCTGGAGGAGAGGAAGTTGGAAGGGCAAACATGCCCTGAGCATGTTTGGATTCTAGGTGCCTAGGGATAGAAAGCCAGTTCAAGTGGGAAAGGGGGGAGAGGAGCCAGCCTACAGCTTCTGAGATTGATCTCCAAGACTCGAGGACTGGGACATCCTTCCTAGGAATGCTTTTTGGTGGCCCTGTTTGGAGAATTATTGACTTACGTGCTGCGCTGTGCTATGGAATTGATTCTGGGTCAGCGCTAAGTTCTTTTCGTGTACAGCTGTGGCTTTCAGATATTTTACAGTGACCCACAGTAAGAAGTACATTTTATATCATGACCCAGAATCCATACTCAAATAGGTGTGTTTTAAATATAAATGTAAAAAGGCAGCCAAAATTTCACAAGACCATATTTACCTTGACTATGTGTGATGCATTCTGATATTTTCTCTTTTATTTTGTTAAGAAAAAAATAAGCAACAAAATACTGCGACTCATGAAATTGATTTCATGATGCTATAATAGATTATGACCAGTATTTCCAGTTTGGAAAACAGTGTTCAAATCCCTCCCCACATTTATACACTGTTGGCAAGTCTGACAGAGCTGCCCTCGGGCTCTCATGGCCAGGCCGGTTATTAATTCAGCAAACATTTATTGAGAACCTACTCTGTGGCAGGCTCTGTGCTGTTCTCTTGGAATAAACTGGGGGAACGAGTACCCGTCATGTGTTAAGAGCTATAAAAAGGAATCCCAGGTGATGAAGGCTTGCTCTGGCCATTGAGGGGTGACTAGAACCCCATTCCTTGGTAAACGTGGTGCTGAGCTGACAAGGAGGCAGCGAGGCACGTGGAAGGAGTCAGGGAAGTGTAACCGCCTCGCCTCCCGTTTCCGTGGGGAGCTAAGGATATTCATGGAAGGGTGGACGACTTGATGTCTTACTCGCCCATTCCTGGGTGGGAGTTCGAGGAAAGCCACGTTCTCAGTTGGGTTCCGTGGAAGAGGATAGGGATGGCCTTTAAGAGAACCACATATGTCCTCCCTGAAAGATCGGCGATGCTTATTTCTTTGGGGTTTCGGGAAAAGTCGTTGAGATCCAGGTTGTATCAAAATCGCAAGCGACTGTGCCATGAAAGCAAATAATTATAATTTTTTTTTCTTTCCCTTATGCTGAGAAGTAAGACTATGTTAGGAAACGCCCATGAAAACTCGGAAGAACTTGAAAGAGCCAGAGAGCTGAAGGAAAAGGAGGCCGCACTGTAAGTTTCTGCGCGGCTTAAAGCGCAAGATGGGGTCACTGAGGCGCGTCTGCTTTTCCGGTTGCCACGGGGGCCTTTTATTTTGGGATCTTGAGGATGTGATATGGGCTTGCCTTTAGTGAAGAAGAAATGATTCTTTTCATATATCCTTCGCTTGTGCTATTTTCACACAAGAAACTCTTCCTAAAGTTGGAGTAACTGAGGCTGTCACCGTGATGGGTCCGCGGTCCCTAGGAGCAGGTGTCTGGATACCGTGTTCCACTCTGCCATGTAGCATATGCCTCCGGGGACACGCTCAGCCTCCTCCCGGGGCCTTGGGCTCTCCTTTAAGGACCTGGGGTGACTCTCTGGCAGGTTCTAGAAAGACACGTTCGGAGATTCCAGTGTGAACCACACTGCTTGTGCCCTGCGCCCCCCCAGCACACGCACCGCAGCTCACAAACACCCCCACGTGCCCCTCTCTGGCTTCTGGTAGAGACTCAGCCTGGATTGTGACAAGAGCTGGGAGTCACTGCCGTCCCCGATGCGCAGGAAGCACTAATGCCTCGTCCTCCGAGAGTCCCTCCTGTGCGACAAGGCACCGTGCGAAGGTCGTGCTCTGCCCGGAGCAGTGCCCGGTGTGTCATGGGGCTTCGGTACCTGTTTGTTAAATAAACGAGCAAATGAATGAGCGCCGCCACACTCTGTGCCCCGCTCTGTGGGGCCTGGGGCGGGGCGTGCTCTCAGCGTCTGCGCACGCGGTTCCTAACTCGTTTATTCTCTTCTCCAGCTGTCAGAGGAGCCAATTTCTCTGTCACCCGAGGGCTTGGGTCCCCTCTGGATCTTCCCGCTGTCCACTGGGCTCTCTTCCCACGTCCCGACCGTGGTGGAGCGGGGAGTTAGAGAGTGTGGCCCTGATACAGGCTGTCCCTGGGGTGGGGACAGGACACATAGTAAAACAATGACCGAGGTTTGGCCCCGACCTTCCAAACTTAATGGTACTCAAAGGCTGTAGAGTCTTAAGCCACCTCAGCAAATGCCCCTCCTCCAGCGAAATGGCAGCTTGCCCAGTGCCAGAGCAGCCCTCTTGACATCTGACAAGGAGGGCGCCTGGGTGGCCCAGTTGTCCAGCCTCTGCCTTCAGCTCAGGTCATGATCTCAGGGTCCTGGGATCGAGCCCCGCATCGGGCTCTCTGCTCAGCAGGAGGCCTGCTTCTCCCTCTTCTCCACCTGGTGTGTTCTCTCCCTCTCTCTCTCTCTCTCTCTGTGTCAAATAAATAAATCTTTTTTTTTAAATTTTTTAAAATTTATTTATTTGTCAGAGAGAGTGAGCACAGGCAGACAGAGGGGCAGGCAGAGGCAGAGGGAGAAGCAGGCTCCCTGCCGAGCAAGGAGCCCGATGTGGGACTTGATCCCAGGACGCTGGGATCATGACCTGAGCCGAAGGCAGCCGCTTAACCAACTGAGCCACCCAGGGGTCCCAATAAATAAAATCTTAAAAAACAAAAAAAACAAAAAAACCAGCTGTGGAGAGGGAAAAAGGACAAGCAGGGGAAGGCAGGGAATCGCCTTGCTTGAGGGCGCCTTCATGCAGAGGCTACACCTCTCACCCAAATGCATTCCTGATTTAAAGGGCATTTCTTGATTTTGCAGCTTCAGTCCCCAAATTGCTGGCCATGGCCTGGGAGGAGAAAGGACAAGCATCCCCAGTTAAAACTAGAATTTATTTCCCCTCACAAACGATATAGAGAATATTCAAGTTCTGTAGTACTGTTGTTTTTCCTAAGAGTGCTGTCAGTAGCATAGCGCAGCTCTGTCCTAGGGTAATAACTCTTTGGGAGCAAGTCCAGGTGTTTTTCAAATTACATATTAAATTCACCAACTGATTTTTAGAATGTTCTTTCAGAAGCTGGGGATTTTGTGTCCACTACAATGTTATTCCTATTGAAGGATTTTATTTCAGGAGCCGAATGCTGCTTAAAATAAGTCAGACCTGGGAGCCTGTCCATGGGTATTTAATTACAAAAAAAAAAAAAAAGACTTCCTTTTAAGGTGCAAATTACCAAAGACTGCATGATATTAGAACTCCAGTATTAGTTTGATTTAATATGGAGCATTTTATGGATAAATCACACGACATGTAGATATTTGGTTTAAAAAATATGTATGTCTTTCATCAGTTTTTCTAGAAATTGAAATGTGTTTTAATTGTGTTTATGTGTGATTTATTTACTCCTTTTGCCTTATGCCAAAAGGTAGGTGAGTGTCATTTTAAAGTGTTTGAGTCACAGGATGGTATATGGAAGTGTGGAATCATTATATTGTACACCTGAAACTAATATTACACTGCATGTTAACTAATTAGAATTAAAATAAAAACTTAAAAAAAGAAATTAAAAAAAAACAAAAATAAAGTATTTGAGTAAACTGTAGAAATTTGACTTTGTAAAGGACATGTTTGTCCCAATGCTGCAGATAGAAAACTGAAATTAGGGAGTGGGGCTCCTGCCTAGTTATTCCCTTTTTAAGCAGCAGGATTGTATGCTTTGTAATAGGCCCAGAACAGAACTCCGTACATCCCTGGGCAAGCGCATCCTGGAGTTGGAGGCTTTTCAGAGAAGGTGGAGCTCCTTCCTCCAACCTATTGTAAAGATTGTGTTTTTTTCAGAAAAATTACAACTCTGTCCGAAAAGGCTTTTTAGGGCACCTGGGTGGCTCAGTGGGTTAAGCCGCTGCCTTCGGCTCAGGTCATGATCTCAGGGTCCTGGGATCGAGTCCCACATTGGGCTCGGGGAGCCTGCTTCCCTCTCTCTCTCTGCCTGCCTCTCTGCCTACTTGTGATCTCTGTCAAATAAATAAATAAAATCTTTTAAAAAAAAGAAAAGGCTCTTTAAGCTTATTATTTATTATTTTATTCTAGCCTATACATGATGATGCAATTTAAGCCTCTATCTTCAAATGTGGTTACAGAATTAATCCTTTGTATAAATTAAATGTTCGCCCATTCCTTTAATCGTTTTATTGTTTGGGCTATTCATAAGTCCTTTCCTTGTTGTTATTTTCTTATTCTTTCTAGCTTTCATTTCCCAACCTTTTGATTGACGGCCGAGTCTCCAATAGCAAGGTTAAAAGTACACCCCCCTCTCTTCTTACAATGGGATGACCACGTCTTTGTTAAATTTGAGACTTCATCTTTTGAATGTGGAGCTCTAGAACTCATTTTCAGTAATCTTTTTTTTTTAAATTTTACTTATTTGAGAGACAAGAGACAGAGACAGAGATAGTGACAGAGAGCACCAGTGGTGGGGAGGGAGAAGCAGGGACCCCGCCGAGCAGGGAGCCCGATGTGGAGCTCCATCCCAGGACCCTGGGATCATGACCTGAGCCGAAGGCAGAGGCTTAACTTTGCTTCACCTGCTGAACCACCAGGTGCCTCTCTTCAGTAATCTTGATGGCCAACAGGTTCTGAGCACTGGGTGTCATGCGCAAATGATGAATCATGGAACACTACATCAAAAAATGATGAAGTCCTGTATGGTGACTAACATAATTAAAAATAGTAAGGTAAAAAGGGAAAAAAGACTTAATTATTCTTTATTATGCTAGGTGAAACAGGTCAGACAAAGACAGATATCCTAAGATTGCACTTATGTGTGGAATCTAAAAAAGAAAACAAATGCGCAAACAAAACCAGACACAGACTCCTAAGTACAGGGAACAAACTGGTGGTTTCTGGAAGGGAAGTGGTGGAGGGATGGGCGGAAAAGTGAAGGGCTTTACACTGTCCCATTTCCAGTTGTAAGATACATAAATCATGGGGATGAAAGGTACAGCATAGGGAGTACTGTCATTAATATTGTAATGACGGTATGTGGTGACAGGTGACCACACTTAGAGTGGTGAGCATTGCGTACTGTAGAGAATTCTGAAATCACTGTGTTGCAGACCTGAAACTAATATAACATTGTACGTCAACTATAAAAAAGACCCTTAACATTCTGTTATCAATGCAGGAGGATACAACTGGATCGTTTTAATAGAACAAAGTCCAGATATGAACCTTGTGTTAGATAGATACGCAATATTGATAATGACCTTAAGACAGCTCAGTGGGGAGGGGATAGTCATGGATAATTTCTTCCCTCCTCTCAATAAACTTAACCACCCTCTTGTTCCTAAAGCCCTATTTTAAGCTGAAGCTAAGATGGAAACACACACATACACACACATATAAAACTTCCCGTACATAAACCCTCATTGCCAGAGGATTTTTTAAAGAAACACTTAAATCTACAAAGTGCTTTGTGGAACATTCATAATAGGAAGATATTTACATTAAGTATTGTTTCTGGTCTAGAGATGTTTTCTAAAATAACACCTCATTTTTATACTTACAGATGTCTAGAGTTTCTGCTTCAAAATGATGCAAATCCATCTATCCGGGACAAGGAAGGTTACAATAGCGTACATTACGCCGCTGCCTATGGCCACAGACAATGTCTGGAATTGGTGAGTTGTTCTGTCTTATTTTGTTTTCTCTAACACACACTGCACATGCCGGTCTCAATCTCTCACAAATGCCCTCATTGTCTAATTAAGTCCTCACTAGAAATTGCCTTGAAGATAGTCTGTGATAAGTAGTTCAGTTGTCTTACTTTACAGTATGTTGACCTTGCCCCGTTTCTGTCCATCTTCATCCCACAGCGGACGGGCAGTTGCTTCTTTTCTGTATTAATCTGGACTCGCAATGCTTGACTGCTGTACGGACAGTTTGTATTTTAAAGATAATTTGGATGTATCAGAAACACTCGGTATATTTTTCTGAAGTCACACTGATCACCCTAATGTTCAATAGGGTTGTAAGAGGACTTACATAACCATTAGGGATATGCTTGTCATCTCCCACATGTGTAGTTTAGGGAAAGAAATTGGCAAGGGCACAGCAGTGCCCTTGCCAATTTCTAAACCACCAAAGATCCCAAACCTATAGTTATGAAAAATCATCCGGAGGTTTGAAGTCAGAAGCCCTTCTCTTGGTATAGGTCACCAGACACGAACTTTGGTGACCACAAGGACAGAAGTGTTAAGTGAACAAGTGAAGTGAGCCCAGGTCTAGAGCACTAGTGGGGGGATTGCAGCCAATAGGACATGCTTCATCTAGAGGGAGAAACAGCTTGTCCTCTAGGGCTGGAGATCAGGTGGTAAGTCACACTCAGGACTGAAGTCCAGTGCTTCAAGAGAAACTAGAAATCTAGACTTTTTATATGAAATTTCCAATTTTGGAAACACAGAGTGTTTCAGGAAGAAAGAATGGGTTTGTGGTTAAATCCTGCCCACAGGCCACCATTGGTCATCTCCTCAGCATCACCCTTGGGTCCGTTTCACCAGGACACACGGGCTCTCCCAACTCTCTAGCTTTGGGCCGATGGGAGGTGCCACATTTCTAACTGGACTCCAGCTCTTTCCTTGTCCTTTTCAAAGGAGTAGTCCTACTTTTCAGAGTTGCTGGGAAGTATACTTTGGAAAACACTTGCATTTTGTCAATTGCCCGGTCTGTGACGGAAGGCATGAGGCAGAAGGCCGGCAGGCAGTTGTATCAGTGCCTGCATGGGAATGACTGAATGATGTCCACCACTTGCCTTTACCTTTGGCCTTGCTGGTAGACTTAAGTGGTTCCACTTAGGGTCTTTTTTTTTTTTTTTTAAGATTTATTTTTAAGAGAGGGTGAACGTGTGCATACAATTGGGGGGGTGGCACAGAGGGAGAGATTCTTCAGGCAGACCCCCCCGCTGAGCATGGAGCCCAGCACGGGGCTCAGTTCCACAACCCCAAGACCATGACCTGAGCTGAAACCAAGAGTTGGACACCCAACCAACTGGGCCACCCAGGTGCCCCCACTTAGGGTCATTCTTACTATTTTTCTCTTAACCATGGATGTGGAAAAATGTTCATAGACATTTGAAAATGAAGCGGTGATTGGAAATAAAGAGCTGATTATTCCAGTGCTGCTTTGTGTGGCATTTGTTGGTGAATTGTACCTACCTTCATCATTCTTGAAGACTTCTACGTCTTTTTTCCTGAGCTTCTTGTGGATGCTGAAGATTTCCTTGTTTGACCTTGGGGTGGCATTGTTTTCCGTCTCATTTTGATTGAGTCGGAGTTCCTCTTCCAGTTACTGCAGCTGCATAACAAACAGCCCCAACAATTAGTAGCTTAAAACAAGTCATTATTTCATATCTCTTACAGTTTCTGTGGATCAGGAATTCAGGAAGGGCTCAGCTTAGTCGTTCCCGTTACACGTATTCCTTGAGGTTATAGACAGTGTCTGGGGCTGGCATCTTTCCTCATATGTCAGTCACCTGGGTTGTAAGATTTAAATAGCTTTTATGGGGCTTCTTTATGGGTTTTCTCCAGCCTGGTGGTTTCAGAGTAGTTGGATATCTTACATGGTGGCTCAGGGATCCAAAAGTGTTCTGCTCGGGACAGAGTGGGAGGAGCCAGAACGAGAATGAGTGAGAGAAAGACAGTATTGCGCTAATGATCTAGTCTGGAAGGTCCCACAGGGTCACTCCAGGGAGGAAAATTAGACTCCACCTTTCAAAGGGAAGGGTGTCAAAGAACTTGTAGACGTGTTTTAAAACCACCCAGTTCCATAGGAAGGTGTAGAAAGCTAATGATTCCATAGCCTTCTACAAGATGGGCCTTCATGGAGAACCACAAGTAGCCAAGGGGCAGTCCCTGATCTTGTAGAGCAAACCGAACCACAGGACAGTAACTGGTTTGTACCAAAGACATAGCTCTGGCCAGTGGAAGAAGCAGGCTTCTGAATTGGGATTCCCGATTTAAAAAACAAGAGATGTTAACCACACCACGCGGCCTTCCAGTGCAGGGCAGACCTCCCCCACCCCCCGAGGCTGTTCGGCATAGAGCAAAAGCTTGGTGGGAACTGGTTGAAGACAATATCCCTTCTGCCTCTAATGCCAGCATTGCTGTGGGAGTGGATCTAGACCTGTCACCGGATAGGACTCTGTGTCTGGTTCCCACGTAAGAAAGGCTCTCGCGAAGTGTGCGCGTGCATGTGTGTGTTTAGTAATCGTGGCAGTGTGAAGGCCGACTGTTGTTAAGACCCATTATGCGCCTGCGGTCCAAAATGTACTTAAGACACAGCTGTCTTTAATTGGTTTTCTCTAGGAAAAACACATGTCATAATTGGACGTAGGAACTTTTATTACAAAGTTATTATGGTCTTAATATCTTGGCTGTTTTAAAGTACTTTGAGGAGTTATCTTTAATCCCATAGCACAAGTAACTCCGAAAATGATTATCCTGTACCATTTTCTTTCTCTGTAAATAATATATTGCATATTATTTTCGTTTTTTTCTCGAAAGCCATTTCAGGTCCATTATTTCTGTTACCCAACGAAAAGATTTTCTGTCCACAAGAAGGTTTTTTGAAGTTCTGTCCATAACGAAATGACCTCTTTGATTGTATCAAAACTTGCCCTGTGTCATTTACAAAGAAATGATTATTCTTGGCAATTTTAAGACATTTGAAATTAGGTAGGGGAGGTATCCATATATCTTAATTTATAGTGTCAGCTAAAAAAGCCAGATTATTGATATAAATTAGTAGAAATGTCATCGTTTGCTTTCAGGAAAGGACCGGAGTGGGTTTACAACACAGATGGGATGAAAATACTCCCCATTACCCCCAAATGATTGTGGTAGGATGGAAAGTTCTGTATATTTCCATTTTGGAATGCGTCCTAAAATTCCTCTTGGGTGTGGTTCAGCTAAGCAGAGATCCTAAACAAGCTACCAACTTTCTTGGACCCGCCCCCTCCCACTCAAAACAAAACACAATGCTGGGCTTTCCCATCAGACTAACATCACAGAGCCAGACCCCTGCAGCCGTCTTAGTCTTCCTGCTGGCTCACCGAGCTGCGAATGGATTTGGGAGTGGCTGGGGCCGCCCCTCATGGCATTTACTGCGTGTTTATCACGTGCCAGAAATGCCATTTAATTATTTTTTTCTTTCAGTTATACTGAGATATACTCGACGGACCACGTGTAAAGTTAATCTGTGCAGTGTCACAGGGCACCCGGGTGTCCGCCGAGCGTCTAACTCCTGGTTTCCACTTGAGTCATGACCTCGGGTCCTAAGACGGAGCCCAGCACCGGACTCCCCTCTCGGTGGGGAGTCTACCTGAGATTCACTCTCTCCCTCTCCCCCTGCCATCCCCCCACTCACACTCTTTCTCTCTCTAAAATAAATAAAGAAATCTTTTTAAAAAAATTTTTTGGAAAAAAAGGTGTAACAGCATAGTGATTTGACATCCATATATTGTTAAATGATTTCCGCAATAAGATTGGTGATCATCCATGATCTCATGTGGACACACACACACAAAAGAAAGAAAGAAAGAAAAAGAAGGGGCACCTGGGTGGCTCAGTCAGGTAAGCATCCAACTCTTTATTTCGGCTCAAGTTGCAATCTCAGGGTTGTGAGATTTAGCCCTGCGCCAGGCTCCCACTCAGGACAGAATCTGCTTAGAATTCTCTCTCGATCTCTCTCTCTCTCTCTCTCTCTTCTCCCCTTCTCTCTCTCTCCCCTTCTACCCCTCCCCCCCTTATCTCTCAAATAAATAAAAATAAAAAAGAAAAGAAAGTATTTTTTTCCTTGTGATGAGAATAGGGCTTGTTCTTGATACAATAAGTTGGGTTTTTGAGGGACACCTTTTCTAATTTATACTCCCTTCCTCTCTTTCTCATACCACGATACCCTCATAGTCCTTAAAACTCCCATTCTTTGGGTGCTAGGAATCAGGGAAGCAAACTAATTAGCCGGTATGCACTTGGAGGTGCATTTCCCAGGCTCACCACCCCTCTGCCAGTGCGCTCCCTCATCTTCCCACGCACACACCTCTGCCTTCCTGGGGCATCATCCTTTTAACAGACTGGTCCTGACTCTGCTTGAATTATACCAGTGAAAGACATGTTTCTAGTAGCTCTGGGTGGCTTCCCGGAGCCTCCAGGCAGGAATTATGCAGGGAGTCATTTCTTGATGTCACATTCCCTAGCCTGTGTTTCTGGCCTGTGGAAGGAAGAGGCTATTTGCAGCCCCTGAGCCTTCCCTGCGACACCACGGCCCTTTGGGAGTTGATCCTTTGGGAGATGGTGTGGCACTGGAGAGGATGGGTGACCTTCAGAGCCAGCTGATTTGGAACGTTGGTAAAATTTGTATTTGCCTCTCTCCTCTTCTAGTTGGGCAATTACCGTGATTATGCATATTGATGAATACGTATCATTAATTTTGGTGCAGATTTTATTTGACTCTGACATTTAACTTGGTATGGGTTTCCTTGGCATTCATGGTTTGTGGCTCCTTGCTGTGATCATAAGCTTAGAATTTATAAACCATGCTTTGTGTTCAGTCTATTTTACTATAATCAAAAAGGAACAGAAATTATTTTAGTTGTTTTCACTCTACTTCCTTATATAAATTTATATTGAATTCATTCCATGAGCAAACAACTTCCAGAAAGTACTATGAACTCCTTAGCCTTGACAGAATAGCCAAGATCCAGGATTCTGCCAAGTCTGCCTACTTAGGCCAGTGTTCTCAGCTGGTTGTGATCAAAAACGTATGTTCTATGGGTGCAAGCAAAACTCTCCCCACGAATGTGTGCTGAGAGCTGTGATAAGTCATATTCGGTTGGGCTCAAAATAGCAAAGCAGAATGGAAGAGACTTGACCAATAAAGCATCTCACGTCTGAATAAAACTTATGTCTGAGTGGGGGAAGGGAGTTGGCAAAGGAGAGCCCTGTGCCTCCCCTTTCCTCTATCTGGAATGCATTCTTACTGGCTCTGCAGGGGAAAATTACAGAATCATGTCCCTATTTGGAATTTGTGAGTTTATATTGGCGTGCTCTTTTTCTTTTACAATATTAGAGATTTGTCTGTGAACATAAAGATCTTTGTGGCTTTGTTATTGAAATGGAAAAATGTATGTGCCAATATAATTACGTAAATTGCCTGCAGAAATTTAGAAAGATTGTTTGAAAACCCCACGCCCGTGATTAAGTTCAGTCCGAGATTACAACATGCCAAATTACTTGCAATTTGGCTGCTTCCCTGGGACCTTCTCCTCCTTTCTCTGTTATGAGCTAACTTGAACTTCAACTGTGAGAGTCCATGGGGATGACAAATGCCCCTGCTTATCTACCCTCGGAGTTTCTGGGATTCTCTGGAGATAACTCTAGCTGGGCAACCTAACACTGAAATTATGCCGCTTTCAGATAAACTACTCAATGTTTTGAGCTGTTTCTTGTGTTTATCACAGGACCTCAGGAGACCATTGTCATGTGGCTCTGTAGAAGACATACTTATATTGACAAAATCTAATTAAGCTTCTCAAGACTACGAAAGCAGGGTATAAGAGAAGAGTTAAAAAGAATAATAGGGTTTCTAAGCCGTTATCTGAATATGGGAAGATGAAAAGCCAACAAACTTGAACTCTAGCCCCAAACAAGTCTCTGATGACTTATTTCTGTCCCCAGAGGTACTTCTTAGAAATGGATGTAGAGGTATATATGACCTCCCAGCAGGCAGACTTCCAGTGGGCAGAGGAAACCTTAACAGTGCTGGTCTTGTTTTTTCTTCTAATTTAGTTGAAGAGAACATAAAATCTTACAGGGAACTCTCATTAAGGAAGCAGGGGGGACACAGATCTCTTCCTGCCACTGGCAGCCTGCTAGGCTAGAAATATAAATATAAGCCACAACATTGGAATCAGCATGTGACACGAATCTATGTTTGGGAGAGTGGAATACACAGTATTTTAGGACAAATTGTTTCATTTATTTCTTTGTAATACAGCAGAAAAAGATTTTTTTTGTCTTTACTGTGAACGAATTTAGCAATGAATGAAGGAATCATTCCACGGGGTGTATTAAAATAAACGATTTCATTTTCACCTTTTGTTGACAGCCCAGGACAGTGGGGCCATTGCCTCCATGTTTCAAAATGGAGCACCAGTGTTTCAAGCCACAGCCCCCTTATCTATTTAGGAAGTTGGAGATCCGAGGGCAGATTGTTGAGGGGACAGCTCTGCTATAAATCCCACTACTGCGCCCCTCCCACCATAGCAGGTTATACGGATGATTTCTCCCGACCCCAAGCCCAGTGACAGAAGCTCCAAGGAGATCTTTTGGATACTGGATATGTGTCCCGTGCAATTTAGGGGTCAGGTGAACTGACATGACAATTAATCTAAAGACTATATAACTCTGACCAGAACTTGCTGGCCAGAAATTAAATAAAAAGAGGTCTGCATTTCAGAAATACTCCATCCCCACCACTGATGGGTCAAAAGTATATGCTTCCCAATGTCCAAATGTGCGCCAAGGGCCAGAGTTGGCCTGGAGTTCTCCTGGGTCCTATTCAAGAGTGAGGAGACCCAGGACGCTTGGGGTGGGGCGGCAGGTCAGGGAGGCAATGTGAGCTACTAGCAGAGAGGTCCATTCACATAGGGAGAGGGAACGGCAGGGGACAGGTCCCAGCGATGGGGGGTTGCTCAGAACCTACCTAGCATCCCGGATAGAGAATGTCCCTGCCAGAAGGGTCCCAGTCAGACCAGTTTCCATGTCCCCATCTGTGTCCTCTTTTCCCCTATCTCTCCCAGTCCTGGAAGAGGTGGACAATGAGGAGAAAGGAGGAGGAGAAGTCCTAGGCTAGGGACAAAGAAGTCAGCCTTGTCTCCTTTCTTTCCCACTACAGGCTTTGTGAGAGGCAGAGAGAAGCTTCAACATTAAACAGCATTCCGAGTTTGTGATAACTACGCTGGAGGAGACACACTATTTACTGATATGAAGTTATACTTATAGCTAAAGTGTCCAGAGGACTTTTTATTATTAGCTGAAGATTTTATCAGAAGTGACAGGAAAAGAAGTAGCCTCATAAAGGAGATTAGACCCAGTACTGAGAAAAGGAGAATAAAGTTAGTGTGTGATTTTGCCCCATGACTCATTGATTCAGTACAGAGTCACACATTTAGCATCATTGTTTTAGGGAAGATTAATGCCAAGCTTGAAGGAGGAATGAACTATTATCCTTTCCATGTATGTGGATTTAAAGATTTTATTTATTTATTTGACAGACAGAGATCACAAGCAGGCAGAGAGGCAGGCAGAGAGAGAGGAAGGGAAGCAGGCTCCCCGCTGAGCAGAGAACCCGATGCGGGCCTCGATCCCAGGACCCTGAGGTCATGACCTGAGCCGAAGGCAGAGGCTTTAACCCACTGAGCCACCCAGGCGCCCCCATGTATGTGGATTTAAATACCAACCTTATAAGACAGAGGTTCTAGTAATGCCAAGCACTTATCAGGTCCCCAAAATTGTTGAACAAATAAAATACACTTACGAATGATTAAGCCTGATGTAGTGATAAAACTTAAATGCTACTTTATAACTATTATGGTGACTATCCTATTAGGAAGGGTTTTTTTTAATAGAACAGAGACAGGTGGGAGAAGAAATGAAAATTTGCTTTTCTGTGGTTTGGCCTTTTCTTTAGATTTGATTACTTACCAGGACCAACTCTTTTTTATTGCAATATCCCCTCCATTTTTTTCTTCCTCAAGATCTGAAAACCTATACTGATGTGTCAAACTGATACGAAGACACCCACCAAACTAAAACTATATACACTCACCCCCCCACACACACACATACTCATTTTCTGTAATTTCTTCCAGGTGAATAGTAGGCACTAATGGCTTCAAAGAAGGGGAATTATTGCTCTTGGTATAGGAGCTTCTAAAGGACTCAGTGATGTAGGAGAAAGGAAGATTTCTTAAAGATAATATAGTTTAAAATCCTAAAAAATTTTAATCTGGCCTTTCTTCCCTCTCTCTTTTTTTCTTTCCTTCTTTCCTTCCTTCCTTCCTATTCAGTTAAAGACCCATTAGGCAGGCCTGGACAGGACAGAAAGGTAGTCTAATTTGGCTGGAGCCCAAGGAGACGATGCTGGGAAGGCAGCCCAGTAAAGACTGGAACCCTCTGAAGGACAGTGTCCTAAACGTATATGCACCAAACCACACAACTGTAAGATATATGAAACCAAAACCAGATGAACTGAAAAGAGAAATCCACCATCATAGTTAGAGACTCGCACTTGTCTCTCAGTAATTGATAGAACTAGACAGAAAATCATCAAGCATATAGAAAAGCTCAGTAATACAAGAGGATCTAATTGACAGTTATACAACACTCTTCCCAGCCAAAACAATGAATATTTTTTAAGTGCACCTGGAACACTCACCACGATATCCTGAACCACTGAACAAACATCAATAAATGTGAAAGAATTGAAATCATATAGAGTGTGTTCTCCTACCACAATGGAATAAAACTAGAAATTGGTAACAGAAACATACAAGGAAAAATCTCCAGTGCTTGATAATCAAATAACAGACTTCTAAATAATCCACGGGTCAAAGAAAATACTCTCAAAGGAATTCCAAAAAAATACATTGCATTGAATGAAAAGAACAATGCAACAAATCAAAATTTGGAGACACAGTTAAATTAGCACAGATGAAAAATTATAGCTCTCAATACTTACAGTAGGAAAGAGGAAAATCCTCAAGTCAATCTAAGTTTCCACCTCAATCTAGAAAAAGAAGAACAAAGTAAAGCCCAAATAAGCAGAAACCGGAAATAACAGAGATGGGACCAAAAAGAAATAAAATTGAAAACAGAAAAATAATGGAGAAAGTAAATTATTAAAAATCCAGTTCTTTTGAAAAGATTAATAATCAAACCTCTAGTGAGACTGACCCAAAGAGAGATAGGGAGAAAGGGAGCGACCACATGCATGAGAGAAGACACAAATTCCCAGTATCAGGAATGAAATGGTGTGTTACTAGAGACCTTTCAGACATCAGAAGGATAATAGAGAAATATTGTGAATAGCTCTACACACATAAATTTGACAAAGTTGTGAGGTGGACCAATTAATCATAAAACACAAATTACCACAATTTACCCAATATAAAGTGAATTGTTTGAATAGCCCTATAACTACTTAGAAAATTGGATTTTAGGGAGTCTGGGTGGCTCAGTTGGTTAAGCATCTGCCTTCAGCTTAGGTCATGATCCCAGGGTCCTTGGATTGAATCCCACATCAGGGTCCCTGCTCAGTGGAGAGCCGGCTTCTTCCTCTATCTGCTGCTCCCCCTGCTTCTTGTTCTCTCTCTCTCTCTCTCTCTCTCTCTGACAAATAAAAAATCTTAGAAAGAAAGAAAGGAAGGAAGAAATGAAGAAAGAAAGAAAACTGGATGGATTTTAAAACTCTCCCAAAGAAATATATAGGTCCAGATGATTTCACTGGAGAATTTTACCCAATATTTAAAGAAGAATTAATACCAATTCTCTAAAATGTTTTTTGAAAAAATGGAAGAGAAGGGAAAACCATCCAGGTTATTTACGAAGCTAATACCCTGGCACCAAAACCAAACAAATGCAGGGAAATACAGGCCAGTATCTCTCATGGATATAGATGCAAAAATCTTTAAAATATTAAAAAATAGAATTCAGTAACATATACAAAGAATTGTATATCATGACTAAGTGGGATCATTATAGGGAAAGCCTATTTTGATAGTTGAAAGTCAACATAATTCACCATATTAATGGGTTAAAGAAGAAAAATCGCAAAAAAAAAAATCACATGATTATGGCAAATGACATGGAAAATTATGACAATTCAACACCTTGAATAGATTCATCATCTTGAATAGACTTTTTAAAAAACTCACAGAAGAAACAGGAATAGTGGGGAGGTTTCTCAGTTTGATAAAAAGCATCTAACAACTTCATAAAAAAACAGCTAATATTGTACTTAATGGTAAAAGACTGAATGCTCTCTCCTAAGCCTGGGAACAAGGCATGGATGATGCTTTCCTCACTCTCATTCAACATTGTACTGAAAGTGCTAGCTAGATCAAAAAAGCAAGAAAAGGAAATAAAAGGCATAAAGATCAGAAGGGGAAAAGTAAAACTCCCTATTCGCAGATAACATGATTGTCTACATAGGAAATCCCAAGGCATCAAGAAAAAAACTCCTAGAACTCATAGTATATAGAGCAAGGTCACAGGATACAAAATAAATATAACAAATCAGTTGCATTGTTATATATGCAGAATGAACATATGGGCATCAAATGAAAGATACAGTATTGGGGCTCAGTGGGTTAAAGCCTCTGCCTTCGGCTCAGGTCATGATCTTTGGTCCTGGAACCGAGCCCCGCATCGGGCTCTCTGCTCAGCAGGGAGCCTGCTTCCTCCTCTCTCTCTGCCTGCCTCTCTGCCTACTTGTGATCTCTCTTTCTGTCGTATAAATAAATAAAATCTTAAAAAAAATAATGAAGATACAGTATCATTGACAGTCGCCAAAAAAATGAAATATGGGACTTATCTCCTGAAAAGTACTAAATGCTGATGAAAGAAATCGAGGAAGGTCTGAAAAAGGAGAGATCATAGTGCCACTTTGTGGCGCCAGAGTTCATAGAACTTTGATCAATGATTAAAAAATCATCAGACCTTCATTCCTTGAAAGAACCAATCCTTCAAACAAAACAAAACCCTACTTCTCTTTCAAAGCCTTTCAGGGCACCTGGGTGGCTCAGTCAGTTAAGCGTTTGACTCTTGACTTTGGTTCAGGTCATGATCTCAAGGTCATGACATTGACCATTGTGTCAGGCTCTGTGCTGGGTGTGGGGTCTGCTTAAGATTATCTCTCTCTCCCTCTGACCCTTTTCCCACCTTTCTCTCTCTCTCCCACTCTTAAAAAAAAAAAAAAAAGCCTTTCTCATGGAGGAGAAATTTAACAACTCTGCCTATTTTTAGTAAATTCATAGTAATGAGCATTTATTGCAAGCATGTTGGCCCAGGCCCTATGCCTACATTGTCTCATTTAATTCTCACAACAGCACTGTGAAGCAACCTCCATTTTTATCTATATTTCACATGCAAAGACCCTAAAGTATGAAAAACTCAAATAACTTGCCCTGGGTCATACAGCTGGTATGATGCAGAACCAGGACTCCAACCATGTTTATCTGACTCTCAGCGTCAAGCTTTAACCGTTATGTGGTACTCTCTGGAAGACTGGCAAATTCCACCCTCTGAAAGCTAAAGCTATCTGAGAACATCCAAATTCCACATCCACCAAGGCAGGGCATCCAACCAGGGTATCACTGAGATGTGCGTGCGGTCTTGGGTTTTATCAAAGGAAAGCGGGACGACCTTGGACAGGGCCAGGAACAATTATGTCTGCGTCATCTTTGGAAAGCCTTGTCTTCACTACAAGTGCGTCTTTCCTTCTTCTGTCAGGAGAACAGAGATGCCTTACAGCATTACCCACCTAGTGAGAAGTAAAATGACCCCAGCTACAGCTCTCAAGGACGTCCCACTACGGCCCTGACCCCGGGACTTTAGCACATATTTTCATGAAAGCACTCTGACTTGGACCCAGCCTTCCTTCTGGCATCTCTGTTCAGTACATTTGTAACAGCTGCCATCGGCCTGGCCCCACTCCCCTTTTAGGAACAGCTGACCAGGAATGACCCCTTCCAGCCTGGGGGCAGGGGGTAGGGGGAGCAGAGGGAGGAGTGACTTCCCAACAAGATTGTTTCTCCAAAGATGCCTTAGCCTTAGCAGCTGCTAAGACTTGTCATTTGTGAAGTCTAGATCAGGTCCCTAAAATAATCCCTTCTTTCTTGATCCTCACTCAGTGACAGAAAATGTGGAAGTCTGAGCATTGTGGAGTCCGGAGAAGAGCTGACCTAGACACCTGTGCCTTCAGGCCATGAGGTTATGACAGTCACAAAGAACAAAGAGCCTTTCTAAGATTCCAGAGGAGGGTGTAGGGCTCAGCCATCGGTAACAGCTGAAAGAGATGTTCGGAAAAACCAAATCACTGAGCAATAACTGAGATTTATCTTCTTGTATGAGCGATACTTATAATCCAAGTGGTAATATCACTGGACTTAAATCCTTGCCATTCCACACTTGGGAAGGACTTTGGTTAATACTGAACCATAAAATTCACTTGGTCACTAGGAAGGCAATTTAATATAGTCACAACTTCATAGAATTTTTTCTAGGGAAAATGTGTAGTTTTTTTTTTAAGATTTTATTTTTTTGTTTGAGAGAGAGTGAGTAAGTGAGAGGGAGAGCACAAATGGTGTGGAGGGGCATCATTTCAGGCAAGCAGCATGCTTTGTGTATCATTCTCTCTTTAAAAATATTTTTTAAAGTATAAGATATATTACAGTAAAGATGATATGCAATTACTGTTTCCTGTGCGCTGGTCTTTTTAAGGCTTATAATAGTCCCGACAGTTGGTGAAGTTGGAGATCAGAGTCAATGTATCAGCTTTTACGAGTTCATAAATGCTATTAGTCCTATGGGGCTGATAAGCAAGGATATTATTAATTTACTGTGAAAACTCCAACTCCCAAGAGGACCAAGGGATTCATGTCATTTGCTATAGCTATGTTCCCTTCCAAATAGGAGACCCAGTTTTTACAAACTGGGTCTTCTTCCTGAGTATAAAATTAAAATCAAGGAATTGAGTAGAAGTCAGTGCTGCTCAAACTCTGGTGACCTCATGTGTTCTCTTGTACTCTAGACCCAGGGTCTTGTCAATCAGAAGACCCTTGGTAACCTGCCCGGGAGTTAGAGAAGCCCTTAGCACAGCTGCTCTTTCTCCTAGATTCCAGGGAAAGCGATCTGGCGGTCCACTGGGACAACTTCCGAAGTGTGACTTATCTTACATTAGCTACCTTTTAGGATGGTTGCTTTCTGGAGATATGGAGTAAATTATGGGGCAATGTGCTGACACAGTTATATGTTAGGCATGAGTACTATTTTCAAGGAGATTATAATCTATGGGGGGTATGGGAATATGGGAGGTAAAATATATACTATGTAATTATTAACTCAAAATGTCACTCACATTTCCTAGCTTCCCATATGGTAATAATAGAATAACCATCTCCAAATTATTTCTCTGGCCCTATCTCCTCGCATTCTATCCAAGCTTTGGCTCCAGTTCATTCTGAAAAGCCTTTAACGTGTTTCCCATGAGCTCTGTGCACTTCTCTTGGCTACTACAGGACACCCACTGTTTCCCTTCCCTCCTAGTCATGCTGCTATGGTGGTACCTGCCATTAGCATCCAAAAAAGCCACCGGCACACAGATGTCCATGAAAAGACACTGCTCCCACCACCGTCTGCCAGTGTTGGTGCAGAGGCTGCCCACACTGTGCCTGGTGCGTGGAGTCTGCCCTCAGCCACTTCCCACATCAGTGCTGCTGATCATTTCTTAGCCCTCCCACCCTACAACTCATGGCCTGAGCCTATGGGAGCTGGGCCATTGGTATAGTTGCAAGTTCAAGGCCTTCCGCGTCACATAGGCCTGGGTGGGAATGCCAGCCCTGCCATCACGTACCTGCAAAGTCTTGAAACATTTTCCTTCATTTCCATGAGTCTTGCCTCATCTGTCAGATAGGGATTAGGTTGCTCTGAGGATTAAACGGGATCACGTAAATAAAGTGTCTAGCACAGTGCACAGCACACAACGGGTATAAGTAGCCGCTGTTATTGTATCTGAATCACTTCCCCCTGTCTGGCAGGCACTGTGCCGTGTGCCAAGTCTCAAAGATGAAGCTGCTGCATCTGGGAGTCCAGTATCCAGTGACAGGAACCAGCATGTGAATAAATGTAACAAAGTACTCTAATTGCTCTTTTAGAATTCTGTGTTTCTCTTATTCTTATCCTTTTCGGAGATGAAATACGATATTCCAGAAGAGGTATAGGGGACTTGCTGTGGGAGTTCAGAGGAGGGCACAGCTCCTTCTGGGTTCGGGGGTTAACGAGAGGTTCACGGCCACTTGTCAGCAGAGTGTGTTTGCTGCGTTCGTCTCTGGTTTTCTTCTTTGCACCCCACCATGTGTGTGATGTGAAGCCAAACTGGAAATGACCTGGATGATGCCGAACGCGAGTGGATGTTTAGAGTTGCTTTGATAAACTGATCAACACCTCATTTTCGAAGTATCCAAGAGCCTGCTTTTGCAAGGTTTCTTTCCTTTGGATGGCATTTGGATTACCCACTAGATAGAGAAGATAGAGCTCACATATACATTGGAATAGGAAAATGGCTGCTGTATCTCAGAATCCCCCCCACCATCTGGGATCAGCCATTCGTAAAAGATTAAATGTGAGGCAGGCACATATCTATCTGAATACATGTGCATCGGTCTCCCCCATCTGTTTTAATTTTGCTTAAAATAATAACAGCTTTCTTTACCCACTCACTTGACTCTGTGCTAATTCTTTTAATGTTCATTAGCTAGAAGTAGTCTGTGGTGGTTAGTGTTTCAGAATCCCACCAAAATTACTTTAATTGAATCATTAGAAATTTTCTTTAAAGCGGTATATTTGATTGATTGGGCTAGAACCACTAAGATGTTCATTGATGCTTACAGTGGGAAATTTATACTGTAATTTAACATAAAAATGGGGTACAAAGGGATATGACATTGGTTTGCACAGCTTTGAGGTAAGCAACATGCTTTTCTGAAACAGAAACCTTTTTCCATTGCACAATTTTTTTAATTATCAAAAAATTAATAATTTTCTATTCAAATCTAGTATGTTCTTTGTTCTCTTTTTCGACAATTTTTAATCATATTACCATATGATTACCATGTCCCTCAGCTTCTCTATCCCTCTCCAACCTACCTACCCCCTAAATAAAACCTCTCTTGCCCTAGGCAAATAAATTTCACCTTGCATTGAGGCAGAAAGTAAATTAACACGGCAATATAAATCAGGGTAACCTGGGACTATCATCTAGATGAAAATTATAGTTGATTAAAAGAAGTAACTCTTAAATTTAAAAATTGCTCTCAGAAGTCACCGTGGAAACACGACGCCAGTATTATGGTCTTTTCTGGTAATGCACAAAGAACTGCATATGCCCGAGTGGAATTGAGCAAATATAAATAACCACGACCCCGACTATTTTACAGAGTTGACTGTGTGTCACCATTTCAATATGTCTGTCACTTAACGCAGTCAAGTGTTGTTCAGTGCAGAACTGAATTAGCTCTCGGCTGAGTACTTTTGTTGACAGATACTTGGGTAATGGACAGGCGACTGAATACATTTTACATAGCATGAAATCCAGGAGACCTGCTGCCTTTTTGTCTTAGATGCCTGCTTACAGCGGTGATTAGGCCCCAGACTTAATGAAGACTCTTTTATAATCAAAGGCTTTGTAGATGTCATTCACATTTTATCAATGAACGAATGTTGTCCTGGGAGGTAAAAAAAAAAAAAAAAAAAAATTAAACCCAGCTGACATCAAATCTGAGCTTCTGAACTTCATGAAAATCACTCACAGCTCTTCTTATCTTGTATGGTATGTTTTTTCTGTTTAAAAGGCTTTCATTTGCAGAACATGCAGCAGTAACAATTCAGTGCTGAAAAATGTTAAGACTCACAGGCTATATGTACAGAGAACAACTGTCCGAACCGCCCCCCCTCCAACTCCAGTGCTTTTCTCTGATAACTTTGAGCCCATACTGTGTTAAATATTTGGTGACTTTGGGGACCTGCAGTGTCAGGAGTGGGATGAAGGAGTAGATAATTATTAGTATGCAATCCCAGGAGATTTTTCTAGATAGTACTTAGAAAGAAAACGTTCTTTACTATTGGGAGTGAAAAAGCAGACCTTCACCTCTAGTGGCACCACCTGGTGGTTTCGCTGTTGATGTCACCGCATATTTATTAAGCACAAATAATGTAGCACGTTGACACTCTCTAAAGTGCACCCAGCGTCATCGTGATGGACTCAGCTTGTACTGCCAACTGGCAAAAATGCTGAAAATAAAGGAATGGGCTGCTCTGTCGGAAATATGTGGTTCCTATAAAGTTCTTTTTCTTACCCCAACCCCCAGACATGTTTCATTTTATTTAGGTAAAGAAATCACAAAGAATTGTGGACAGGAGCAAAAAGAACTGTTAGGTGGTTAGACCAATGGGGACAAGTTTCAGAATTCAGAAGAATTCATAAAATGCTTGAGGAAAAGGATTTACTCTTATTTCAGTATTATCTACAGTTCTTAAATTGCTCAAGATAGAACAAAAAAGAATTTCTAGACTGAAAGCTTCCATCCAAAAGTACTGATGATTCTAAACAAAATATTGGGAAATTAAGTGCAACAATACACTAAAAAAGATAATATATCACAATTGAAGGGGAGGATTCTAGGAATATAAAATATCTTGACATTAGAAAATTAATCAGGGTAATTTACCACATTAACAGAAAAAGGATATAAACATCTCAGTCAGTAGAGTAAAAGCATTTGGTAAATCTCAGTGCCTGTTTGTGATTTAAAAAAAATATTCTGTAGCAAACTAGGAATAGACAACAACTCCATTAATCTGGTACAGATTATCTGAAAAATATCTCTGGCAGACATCATTCTTAATAGTGAAATATTGAAAGCTTTTTTTTTTTCCTTACAGTGAGAACAAGACAAATATACCTTCTATCTCCCCTTCTATTCAACATTAGGCTGGAACTCCTAATTGGTGCAGTAGGGGAAGAAAAAGAAACAAAAGTGTAGTAGACAAATGGCCTTCTAATGATGTTCACACCCTAATTTTTGGAACCTGTGAATATGTTACCCCACATGGCAAAAGCCACTTTGCAAGTATAATCTATCTTACAAACTATCTATACAAAAAATAATTGAATATGCAAGTAGGTAGAAATGAGTTTTCTCTTCTACCTCACACCATATACAGAATTTGAGATGGATTCGAGATGGTCAACACACAAAAAAGCAATTGTATTTCTTTATATCACTAACAAAGACAAATAAATAAAATTTTTAAAATACACTATTTACAAAAGATACTTTTGTTTCTATTAACATCTAAAATATTTTAGATAAAATGGTCTTTCCCTAAAAACTACAAAACATTATTAAGAAAAATGAGAGGCTACCTAATAAATACCCTTACTCTTACCATATATGAGGTTAATATTTCAAAAATCAGTTGTTTTTCTATATCCCACTAACAAAAAATAGAAAATGAAATTTTAAAAAGATACTGCTTACAAAAAATTACAATTTTCAATAACAAAAAACATTAAGTGCCCATACTGTAAAGCTATAATATATCTTGGAGAAAAATTAACTCTGCTTCAATAAACATAAAAATGTATTTTCTCCACTAATTAAAAGACTCAGTACTATCAAAATAACCACTTTCTCCAACTCATCAAAATCCCTGTAGGGCTTTGTATAGGTGTGTATATTGAAAAGCTGATTTCAAATTTTATGTGGAAATGCAAAGGGAAAAGAATATGCAAGGCCATCTTGAAAAAGAAAAATGTGGGGCCTTACACTTTCAGATATCAAAATCTATTACAAAAGCTAATGTAATGAAAACAGTATGATGCTCGATCAAAGATAGATGAAAATATATTAACAGTAAAATTTTTCTTCATTACAAGACACTATTAAGAGTGTAATGGTAAGAGGTTTCTGGGTGGCTCAGTGGGTTAAGCCTCTGCCTTCCGTTCGGGTCATGATCTCAGAGTCCTGGGATCAAGCCCCACATCGGGCTCTCTGCTCAGCAGGGAGCCTGCTTCCCCCACCCCCTCTCTGCCTGCCTCTCTGCCTACTTGTGATCTCTCTTCTCTGTGTGTCAAATAAATAAATAAAATCTTAAAAAAAAAAGTGTGAAGGCAAGCTTCAGCATACAATACATTCATATGAAAAAGCAGAATATAGAAATAACTCTTACAGGGTGCCTGGGTGGCTCAATTGGTTAAGAAACAGTTTTCCACTCAGGTCATGATCTCAGGAGTCCTGGCATCAAGCCCTTTGTCAGGCTCCCAGCTCCACGGGGAGTCTACTTCTCCCTCTGACGCTCTCCCCTCTCATGCTCTCTCTCACTGTCTCTCTCTCAAATAAATAAATAAAATCTTTAAAAAGAAAAAAAAAAAAACCTCTTACAGAACACATAAAGAAGCCCTAAAAACCAATAAGGAAAAGATAAGCAACAAGAGAAAAATGGACCAAAAATCTGAAGGCACTTCATGAGAAAAGATACCCGATAAACATGAAAAGTTGCTCAACTCTCTTAGCCGTTAAGGAAATGCAAATTAGGACCACAAATGTATGTATGTGTGTTCTGTTGCTGCTATAACAAATTACCCTAGATTTGGCACCTTAAAATAACACACACTTATTACTTTACAATTCTGTAAGTTAGAAGTCCAGCACAGGTCTCATTGCACTGAAATGAAGGTGTGGATAGTGCACGTTACTTTCTGGAACCTCTAGGGAAGAATCTCCATCCCTTTCTTTTTAGCTCCTAGGGATACCCTCATTCCTTGTATTTTTCCTCCTCTTCCTCTGTTTTCAAAGCCAGCAATGTTGCATCTCTCTGATACTTACTCCATTGTCACATCTGTGTGTGACCTCAGCTGGGAAAGGTTCTCCATTTCTGCAGCTCCTGTGATTAGATTAGGTCTACCCAGATAATCCACTATAATCCCCCCATTTTAAGGTCACAGCTGTAAATTCTCTTTTGCCCTATAAGGTAATATGTTCACAGGTTCTGGGAACTAGGATGTGGACATTTTGGGGAGCCATTATTTTGTCTACTACATTATGGCTCAACTTCACACCCACCAAAATGACCAATGAAAAAGAAGACACCCAGTATTGTAAGGATGTGAAACAAGGGTAGCTCTCATATACTGGTGCTGAGATAAGACCTGTGTCGTCATTTGCTGTGGCCGCCTTCCCCTCCTCGTCCCCTTCCTTCTTCTTCTCAATATTATTATTATTATTATTCTGTTTTTATTATTATTATTATTATTGTTGTTGTTGTTGTTTTGGCCTTCATTTTGAAAGAGAGTTTCACTGGTTATAGAATGCTGTATTGACAACTTTTTCATTTCAGCACCTTAGTAATGTCACCCCATGGTCTCCTGGTTTGTATAATTTCTGATAAGAAATCCGCTATAATCCTTTGCTCCTCTGAGTATAATGTTTCTGTTTTTTCCATCAGGCGATCTTAAAGATGTTTTCTTTAACTATGGGTTTCACCTGTTTAACTAGCATGTATGTAAGTGTATTTCCCCCACTTTGGCATTTATCCTGCTTGAAGTTCCCTGGATTTCTTGGATATGTGGTTTGATATCTTTTTCTTTTTAAGTTTGGAAAATTCAGACATTTTACTGGTTCTTTCTTCATCTTCTAGGACTCTATGTACACATATGTTACACCATTTGAGTAGTTCTTGGTACTTTGTTATTTTTTCTCTCACTCTTTTTTTATCCTCTGTGTTTCCATTTGGATCATTTCTGTGTACCTGTTTTCAAGTTCACTGGTTTTTCCTTCCATGGTATTCAGTCTGCAGGTGAATCTGTCAAAGGAATTCTTCACCTCCGATATTTTTTTTTTTATAGTTTTTATCTCTCTGCTGAAATTCCCCATTTGTTCATAGTTAATTTTTTTAACCTTTTTTTTACTGAATCATTTCACATGTTAATCTTAGGTATTTTATAGGCTATGACTGATGGTTCCACCAACTGGGTCATCCATCTTTGAGTCTTATGCCAGATTGCTTTATCTCCTGAAAATAGGTTGGGGTTTTGTTTTTGTTTTTGTTTTTTTTGGTTTTTTTTTGTTTTTTTGCTTGCTTTTTTATGTCTCTCATAGTTTTGGAATGAATGATTGGAGTTTTATGTAGAAAATCAGCAGAGACTGAAGTAAATAATATTCACAGCTGGAAATGGGTAGCCCTCCTCTTAGTGTGGGGATGTATCAGAGCTGAAGGGGGGTTGAGTTTGTTGTTGCCATGGTTATCTTCAGTCCATCAGAGGCTTCACATTCTTGTGGAATGGGCTCCTGCTACCTTGTCCTGATGTGCAAAAGGTTTCACTCAGTGTTCATGCCTCCCTCTCATCTTTCAAAGTCCCTTCATGCCCATTCCACAGAAGTGATCCTTTTCCCATACTCTTGCCTCCTCCCCAGCGCCACATCGCTGTTGCTTGTTCCTTGTCCTAGGCTTGTTGTGGGGGCTCTCTGTTGCCTGAGTTCAGCCTCACTGTTAAGCAGTTCCTGTGCACCTGCGTCTCAGGGGATGGGTTTTCTCAGCAACCCTGTCCTATGACAAACTCTGCCTTGTATCTATGGTGATTTTCAAGAAGAGAGATCTTGCCCTTCTTAGCCTGGTAGCAGAACTCTGCTTTTCATAAGTATAAGATGTAGGCCTGAAAGGATTTTATGCCCTCCCCAGGAGCAGAGGATTTTTGCTTCTACTGTACCCTTATAAGGAGATTACTTATATTTTGGTTCCTTCACCAGAAATAATGGTGTATTACCTGGGTCCTGGGAATGGAAGGGTTACTATCCCAATCGCCTAAGGCTTTTGCTTTTCATGAGAGAAGGATCCAAGGAAATAGAAAGTATTTAGTGCTTGTCTTAGAACAGTGCCAATCACCTCTCCATACCTGTCCCACTGAGGGGAGTTCTCCTGGGTCCTCCACCCTGTGCCCAATCTTGTTCATGAGCACCCACTGGAGACTCATGGTAAAGAGCTTTCGAGCTGAGTGCAAACTCCTTTTTTGCTTAAGGTTCCCAACTATTCTAAAAGATGGCTTGGCTTTTAAGAATTCATGAACAATTTGGATTGGTATCTTTTTACCTGCTTTTTTGTGGTGGTCACAACTTTCACCCATGCTCTGCCATAGAGGAGACAGTTCACGTGTCCCATCTCCCCTTGGATGGTCTTCTCCTTCCTTGTAATGCAGTTTGCTTGGTTGCCTCGTAACCTCAGCTCCCTGATGAGCTCAGGAAAAGTTGTGATTTTGTAGACTATCTTTTTCTCTTACTGTTAAGGTAGAAGCAATGTGCTTTTGCAGCTTTCAAAATCCCAAGGGGAAGCAGAATTATAAAATCACTTTAGGAAACTGTTTGACAGGATCTGTTTAAGCTAAAGCTATGTGTTCCCATGTCCCAACAGTTCTGCACCTGTGTATACACCCAATGGAAATATGTATATCTGAGTACCAAAAGGCACACAAAAAATGTTCATGAAGGGTTATTTATAACAAGTCCAAACTAGTTATTACCCAATGCTGTTCCACAGTAGAACAGTAAAATAATTATTGTGGATTTACACTGACATACTGTAAATCAAGTAGAGAATGAGTGATTTACAACTACACATGTGAACATGGATTAAACTCACATAATGTTGAGCAGAAGAAATCATATACAAAAGAATACATTCTTGGGGCACCTGGGTGGCTCAGTGGGTTAAAGACTCTGCTTTCGGCTCAGGTCGTGATCCCAGGGTCCTGGGATCAAGCCCCACATCGGGCTCTCTGCTCCGCGGAGAGCCTGCTTCCTCCTCTCTCTCCCTGCCTGCCTCTCTTGCCTACTTGTGATCTCTGTCTGTCAAATAAATAAATAAAATCTTAAAAAAAAAGAATACATTCGTTATGATACCACTTAAAAAGAGCTCAGAAATGAGCAAAACCAGACTCTGGTGTTGGAAGCAGAAGGATGGTTAATCTTGGAAGGGGTTAATGATAAGGAAGCATGAGAAGGACTTCTGAATTCCTAGTAGTGTTGTGTTTCTCGACTTGTCTGCTGCTAAAAGTCTTGCTATTAAGTGATTCCGCTGGGTCAGGTTATTGTTTTTCTGTTAAGCCAAAAAGTACTTTCCTTGGAGGAAACATATTCCTACCTGCCGGCATCTTAGCTCAGAGAGAGAAAAAGCTTAAAAAAATGAGAAATAGGACAGATAAATTTTACTTTGTGAGGGAGAACTTGAGTGGCCAAAGGCCAGTGTAAGAGTTGAGTGCATGAAGGATTCTTGGTCCAAAGAACTACCTGTTTTCCCGGGTCTACCTCAGGTTGATGCTTCCTGGGACTGTATCTTTTCCTGATTCTGTGGCCTCAGCACATCTACTACTATAGCATCTGTACGGAAGGTATTCTGTTCGTGGTGCTTTAAGCTAAGAGTTGCTAGAACTCTCTATTATTTTAGAAGAGCCCTGGGAATATCCATATGGCCTTCTACTCATCAGGAAACTGTCACATGTCAAACAGAAATTCCCCAGTGGTTAACAACGAGAAACTGGAAATAGCTAAAGGACAAGATCACTTATCTGCTTCCAGGATCATTGTGGGCATAATTTACTTCTCACTTACTGACTCAGATCAAGACAGCATCATTACCTGAGTGGTAGGCACTAGGATTTTCTTCATTTGCTACTCATAACGGACTTTCCTTACCTTTTTGCTTAACTATCTAGACTTTCATTTTAAGAGGATGTTTATTTTCTTTTTATTATTTTTTAAATTAACCTATAACGTATTATTTGTTTCAGGGGTACAGGTCTATATGTTTCTTTTCAGTGGTAGTAGATTTTAATGTTTGATGTGGCTCTGGCTTTGAACCGGAATTGGTTGATGACTTTTTTTTTTATTGAGGTGGGTTTGTCAGCCCTTGTGTTGATACAAATAAGTTCAATCATTTGAGTTTTCTTAGCATCAGAGCAAGACAAACATTTTCTCTCTTTTTTGGCCATGAAATTTAGGTAAACCTATGTCACTTCATGTATTATAGGAATTTTTTTGTGTTTCACTTAGGCCAACCTCAGTACCTTATATCATCAGCTTGTCAAGGAATTTCGTTAAATGCATGGGTTGCACATAACTTTAGACATTGAGCTTCGACACAGTCGTTTTCAAATCCGTTTCAAAGTTTGAGTCTTATATATTCAATATGTCCTACAGCTGGCCTGGTTGTAACCTGAAGTATATTTTCTCCTTTTTTCTTTCCCTCCACCTATGCATCGCCAGACTATGAAGATATGTATATTGTGGAACGTAGAATTTGAGAAATCCTTACTAAACTAGTTCTTGAGTAACATGTTCTCATGTTACCCATTAGCAATCTGTTGTCCAGACAGCTGTATAAGTCGGTAATACGGGGTGAGATTTTGATATGATTAGTGTGATTGGTTAGTCACCCTTTTTCAACATAAGTGCTCATGTCAGTATTTCAAGTAGAGCGGTATCAGTAGAACTAGATTATAGTTAGGGAATAGACTAGAAGGATGGGAGGGGATATAGTTACCTTATTCCAAGTCGTTTTCTGATTATAAATAATATGTGCTTAATTGTAGAAATTTCAGGGGCGCCTGGGTGGCTCAGTGGGTTAAAGCCTCTGCCTTCAGCTCAGGTCATGATCTCAGGGTCCTGGGATCGAGTCCCACATCAGGCTCTCCGCTCAGCAGGGAGCCTGCTTCCCTCCCTCTCTCTGCCTGCCTCTCTGCCTACCTGTGATCTCTCTCTCTGTCAAATAAATAAAATCTTTTTTAAAAATTGTAGAAATTTCAGAAACATCATAGAAAAGTAAAAAGAAAATTGAAGTCCCGTATAATTCCACCATACAAAGATAACCCATTTAAACTTCTGTTCTCTTCCATCCTTACTCCCACACGTACGCAAGTGTGTGTGGAGGTGTGTTTATATGCCAGCGTATGCTTTAACTGTCTTAAGGTCGTCAAAACAACAATAACAACAAACCCGGAAATCAAAAAGAAGGAGTCAATTTAGATTCTTATTCAGGAGTGGGGCACTCAGGCATCAATTTAATTTAAACTTCAGCGCAAGGAATATTTTATTTGGAACTTGGCTGAAAGAGACAAATTGGGGCCATCTGGTTTTAATCCCCGTTCGCCAGCAGAGCCGAGCAGCTCACCTTCTCCCTCATCCCCACTTCCTGTGCGTTTTGGCAAAGCTGCATGCACCCTGGCGTGATTACCCAAACAGATTCATGCTTCTTAAGTTTGCTTGTAATTAATAACTCCCGACAGAACATGAGTCTTCTGTAGACTTGGAATCTTGCCTAATTGTCTCTATGATAAGTAATTAGATGCTGAGGACTGATAAGGCTCTTTCCTCAGAGCATCTGCCAGATAGCCTGCATCTGTAATGTGGGTAAGATGATTAAAATCTGAAAATGGCTGGAGGTTTTCTCATGCGTCACAACACCAACACAACACCGAAGATACTTACTTGTGCCCCATTCCCCTAAGCTCAACATTTCCCAAAACAAGAAAAGATTTAAAATGGATCAAACAAGGCTCCACCTAATTTAGATGGCTTGGTTAGCATCTGTTTTCTATCTTATTCTCCATTCAATTCACAGGTTTTCTGTGCAAATTCAAGGGAAGGATGGGTTTCTCAGTAGCTGTGAGCCCTATCAAGTTGATGATGATGATATTTTCTCTGGAATTTAGTCTGTATACTATGGATCACGTTTACTAAACTCCTTAACAAGAATGTATTGGGGTGCTGCCATCGTGGGCCTTCTGTTTGGCCATTTGTCTTCCTGTTATGAAGTTCTAAGTGAGAGCTCTGTACTGCCCAAGGTGGTAAGCCTTTCCACAGGTTCAAAGGGAATAATTTCCTCTTAGCTACTTTTGTTTCGTTTTCTTTCCTTTTTTTTTTTTAAGATTTTATTTATTTATTTGATAGACAGAGATCACAAGTCGGCAGACAGGCAGGCGGTGGGGGGGGGGCGGGTGCGGGAAGCAGGCTGCCTTCTGAGCAGAGAGCCCAACATGGGACTCGATCCCAGGACCCTGAGATCATGACTTGAGCTGAAGGCAGAGGCTTAACCCACTGAACCACCCAGGGCTCTTGTTTCATTTTCTTAAAGCAGGATTTCCCAACCTTGACGCTATTAATCTTTTGAGTAAGATGATGTTTTGTTGGGAGGGAGGGTTGCTCTCTGGTGTATGTAGGATGTTTAGTAGCGTCCTTGGCTTCTACTCACTAGGGGCCAAGAGCAACCAACACTCCCTCGAAGTTTTGACAATCAAAAGTATCTCCAGTCATTTCCACATGTCCCCTGGAGGTTACAGTCATCCTTGTCAAGAACCCGTAGCCTACAGAATAGTATTCACATCTCAGAAGTGACAGTAAGATAAAGTAGGTATTTATTTATTTATTGGTGAGAGTTAACTGGGAGTCCAGGCTAGTATCGTTCATTCATCTCCTCAACAAAGTTACTGTTAAATAATTCAGAAGACACATGTGGGCAGCAGTGGGTTGAACACATCTTCTGATTTAACCATACTGGTATCTCCTAGTAGCTTGATTTGTAGAAGCTTATGGTTTTGCAAAGGTTAGGTCCTACTGTTTATGAGTCATCAGTACTTTAAGGATAAAGAAGGGAGGCCTTTGAATAACTTCACACGTGAAAGGAGTTGTCCCAGGCCTCAGCTCTGCTTCTGAGAGCGCTGTGTTCTTTTGGGGCCCAAACACAGCTAGGAATGACCAAGGTTTATTTGTGAATTTCAGTAGGCAAGACATTTTAAAAAATAACCTGGTGGCTAGCGAGCAGAAGAAGGCTCAAAATCAGTGGGCCCAAAGTATTTGGGGAGAAAGGTGTTAATTGCAGCGAATGATTAGGAATGAAGGAGAAGTACAGTGCTCTGTTATTGGTAGGCAAGGAGTGTCCCAGCCAAGACACAGAGAGAGGCTTCTGGATTAGTTTAGGAGGAAGAGTAGATTTTTGTTAAAATAGAAAAAAACACCCCAGAAATCGTCTTTCTTTCCTTGATTAAAATCACTGCTAAGGTGAATTTTTTTTTTTTAACTTTTTGCCAAGTTGAAATTCTTAAGGTCACAATTCAGAAGAGCATCTGGTTATCCTAACATGTATATAAAGCATGAAAATTTGAGGCATATTTGAAAAGAAAATAAAAAAGTTATATAAGCCCCAAGAATGTTCCCTTAATAGCATGGAACTTCACTATCAGCATGTGGCTGTGTGGCTCTTAGTGCGGGTGAAACAAGGGTTTCTTGCAATCATGCCCATATTTAGAAGTCCCCGGTTACCCTCCATACTGGTGCCCCGTGAACTCGTAAAGGTTATGGAAAAATACTTTGCACATAAATTTTTAGAAGATGAAAAATCTGTAGTGACTGGATACATGAAAACAGGTGTATTTAGAAAAGTACAGTATACAAAATAAATTATTTCATAATTTGCAAAAAAAATCCATATAAAATATTTGTTCATTAGCTACAAGTAAGATTTAAGATTTGAGTTTTTAAAGAAATAGCAAAAAGTATCTAAGGAATTGTGTGTGTGTGTATGTGTGTGCGTGTGTGTGTTTTCTCATAGAATCAGATATTTTTTAGTTCCAGAAGACATTTGTTATAGGCATTCAAAAAATTCACTAAAGTCACTCTCAGATTTTTTTTCGTAAAGACTTTATCTATTTGACAGAGAGAGAGGGATCACAAGTAGGCAGAAAGATAGGCAGAGAGAGAGAGGGAAGCAGGCCCCCCGCTGAGCAGAGAGCCCGATGCGGAGCTCGATTCGGGGCTCAATCCCAGGACCCCTAGATCACGACCCGAGCTGAAGGCAGAGGCTTAACCCACTGAGCCACCCAGGTGCCCCCACTCTCAGAATTTTAACTCATCCTCTTACCCCAGCCTCAGGGACCCTTTTGGAAAAGGTTGCAAGTCCTTCTCTACTAACTTCCTATAAAACGTGCTGAGTATCTCTGTCATTACTAGAAATATTATGGCACTAGTCCTATGAGATTAGAAATTTTTTTTCTTTGTTAATTTATAGTGGTTATAAGTAAAATGCGCAGACCATTTAATTACTCAAGTGATCGCTCTGAGCTCAATGTGTATAGCTCCCTAGAAGAGTTAAGGCTACATTTTAAAATCCAAGTAGATAGTCAGATGCCATATTATTTTGCGTCCACTCACATTTATAAAGGATTGCATTTTGGTTATCATCTTAAAATAACAATTCTAGATACTTTATTTACCAACTGGAGATGAGTATTTAAAGAAATTTTTAATATTCTTCTAGAGATAGTTATTCACAGATAGCCAGAAATACTTCTTTAAGAAAATAAACGAGGGCTACCTTTTATTCGTTTCTTTCTTGCAACTTGAAATTCCTTTTTTTTTAACTAGCGGAAAAGATCAGGCTTTGTTTCTTTTAGTTTAAATATGAGTCAGTTCGTATTTTACTTCACTTGTTAAGAATGAGCATAGTAAAGATTTGAGAAGTTCTAATAGTAAAAGATTCATTTTAGAAAATGTGCTTGTTACTAGAAAAAGAATTAAGAGATGTATACTACTACAGCTGGGCATGAAAGAACAGCTGGAAATACCCATGGAGCTATTTCTAATGAAGGAGAAACAAGTTTCCTGCTCTCTTTGAGGGTTCGGTAACCAGCTCCTTGGAGAATAATTGTTTTGATGGGCCTTGAAAATACAAAGTCAGATAGGGGTGAATAGTGTTAGAAATAATTAACTGGAGCCCAGCAACCACATCTGCAGGCAGTGTACCTCAGGCTACCCCCGAAATTGATTTAAATTGCCAAAATATTTGCCAATGACAAATCAAGTAATTAATATTCTGCTTTTTGCAATTTAATAGCAGGAAATCTTCATGAATAGTCATCAGGATTCAGCCACACAAATGTCCGTAGCCATTAATATCAATAATCATAAAGCCAAAAAGGGAACAACCTGAAAGTTCCAAAATAGGGAAGAAAGTTAAATTACTGAGAAATTATTGCACTGATTTATTAGAATGTAATATAGCCAGTAAAATGATGTCGCAAAAGAACATTTAATGTATGTACAAATATTCACGACCTATTAAGCACAAAAAAGAAGAGTTTTAAGATAATATATAATCATGGGGAGCCTGCTTCCCTCTCTCTCTCTCTCTGCCTGCCTCTCTGTCTACTGTGATCTCTCTCTGTCAAATAAATAAATAAAAATCTTTAAAAAAAAAGATAATATATACATCATGATTTATGTGTGTTCTGGGCAGTCGCATGACTAGGTTAGCCCATACTAAAATGTTAACTGGCTACCTCTGGCTTTTGCCATGAAGGAGTAGGGACCACGTTACTACATTCTTTCTTTTTTTTCCTTTTTGTTTGTTTGGGGTTTTTTTGTATTTTGTTTTTTGGTTTTTCGGCCTAGACTTAAAGATTCATTTATAGTTCTTTCATTTTTTTAAATTCATGGACTAAACCAAATTTACCACCTTCTGTGGGCCAGATATTGTCTTGAGTCAGGTACCGTGTTAGATAAGGCATCCTTTCCTGAGTGCATCTTATTTTAAAATTATATTTTAACGTCAATGAATGTCACATATACTTCAGGTTTTTTTTAAATGTTAATTTTAAACGTCCATGGGGGAAAAAAAGTTTTCAAAACTGAAAGTTCGTTTTAAAGAAAAATTAAGCTTCTCAGAGTCACCAGCAGTGATCTCCCTGTCGTTGGGGAGGACCACGAGGACCTCAAGCTCCAGCTCTTTCTGCCTCCTACTGATGATGCTTTCGGGCTACCTGCCAGGGAAAAAACGAAAACAGGGGTGAAATAAACACAGCACTGCAGGTGGGCTTCTCTCCGAGTTACAGAAGAGGATTTTAAAGTCTCTGTTGTTCATGGTTCGGTCCTGTTAAAACCAAAATGCCTTCAGAGTATTTTAGATTGCCCTAACCTGACCCCTTTACAGTAACAGAGAAAACACAACCGTACAATTTCTTTGCTGAAATAGAGGAAGTAAAGTAAAATGGAGACCTATTAATCCCCATTTAGAAGGGATGGTGGGGGAGAAGAGCTCCTATCTATTCAGCTAAGAGAAGATTAGTGTGAAAGCAGCGTAAGACAAATTTGTATCTCCCACTCACAAGGTTGCTCTGTCCTCCTGTTGCCTCCACGGAAATGCGGGAAAGAAAAAGAAAAACAAAGCTGAGTTATGGTTCAAGCTGTGCGACTATTTGTGAAATTGTCAGAACCTTTGATAATTCTTTTGGCACTTTAATAAAATTCACCATTAATATTTAATTTTAATAATTTTGAGTTGGCCTCTTCAATCCAGCATTCTTCCTGAGCACAAACCAGGAGACTTTTTTCAAAGCCGTTTCAACACATAAATGCTGAAATTAAGCTATATTTAAAATCTTTTGCTTAGACATAAAAATTCTTTTTTTTAGACCTCCTTTATGGCATAGCTAGGAATTTGTATAAACTATTTATGGATTGATGGCTTACTTTAATATTTTAGAACCAGGTGAAGTTACAGTCTGTGCTTTGGTGTGTTTGAGCATTTCTCAAGATATGTCACTTTTCAGGCATATGTTTAAAAATTGATCATCATAAATAAATGCAAAGTACCCCCCTGAGGAAAACATTCATTATGGGCCAGATTTTAGAACTGGAATATGCGATTGGAAGCCGCAGGAGTTGGTTTGCAATTTAGCATTTACTGTATTTATTAACCATTAGACAATTTTTTAAAAAATGGTTTTTAGGAGAAAGTCAGAAAAAATACCTTTCTATCATGATAACATATAGAGAAGTCTCACCAGATTTTTTATGCAGTCATTGTTCATTGCCATTTTATTAGTCGATACGTAAAATTCCAAGGGATATGGTGAGTAAAGAAAAAAAAGAAAATACCCTGCAAGTTATGATTTTGTTCTTTTAGGCTGTTTTCATGATTTTAACCTTTTGACCACCGATCTCTTCACTTAAGCAAACACTGAAATCATGCTTCTATTACAATTTCTTTTATTCTTGGCACTAGATTTTGTAAACGGATCATTCTTATCTAACTTTCAGCAATCTAATTCATAAACTTAGAACTAAAATTGGGACTGAAATTTATGAACTTCTGATTAGAAGATAGTTCTTCTCGTTTCAAATATGTTCCTAATTAATCCACACATTCAATTAAAGACTTCATGACAGTGTGTCTCCTCAAGGGGGAAAATACAGGGTCCAAATTTAACAACTATTGTTGTACTATTGTACAACAAATGAAGGTAGCTTAGTTTCAAATGGGTCAAGCTAAAGGGTCTGAAGCCATTTTTTAAAAGGAACGCTGAATTTTTTTCAGGTACATATCAGGGGCACACTGACATACTTGAAATTAAGCATCTTATCCTATTTTTAAGTTTTTAAAATTAATATTAATGTACAATATTGTATTAGTTTCAAGTATACAACATCGCGATTTGACATTTATATACATTACAAAACGATCACCATGATAAGTCTAGTTACCATCTGTTACCATACAAAGTTATTATAATGTTTAAACAGGGCTCCATACAAATGAGATTTTCCGATAGTTTTTAGAGCATGCATATAAAGTGCTTTTTAAATGTGACTCTTTTTGAATAATGCCTTGTTAAAACAAGAGCAAAGTCATTCCGATCCATAACTGGGAGCAAAAGAGAAAAAAATTTCACAAGAGTATAGATTTCTTTTAAGTTGCTCTTCTGAGTGGCATGAAGTTATACAACACTTTAAGGTTTTCTTTCATTAGTAGGGATGAGGTACTAGGATAAATGCATGGTAATGCAAAAACCCAATTTTAGTCCATAATTTCGTCTGTCCTCTTACACTCTTTATTGACGATATCAGCTGGCAGTGAGACTGGTCACTCTGAGAATTGTGGAACCCTGTGCGATGTTCTTTGCCACATTAAATACCCCGCCTCTCGCACCTTCTGTTCAGAGAGCTAATTAACAGCTAAAAAGAAAAGACAACAGATGGGAAAGGAAACCATAGATGCTCCCAAACTGGTAAAAGGAGTCTCTGAATACCGTGAGTGAAATGGTTCCATTTGCGTCCTGTCTGGTGGCCTGAATTCACACACTGTAGGATGTTTTAAATGATGGACACCATTTGCTTCATTCTTGACATCAGCTGAACATGACTTTTAGAATTGCTGGGTTCATGAAACTTAAGGGGAAATAAAATAGTTTAGGACCTGAATTCAGAACTCATTAAAATTCATGAGCTATCCCCGGGCTCTCTGGTTTGTGACAGGGGGTACTGTGTATTGTGGGTAGGTAGGAAACAAGGTGCACGGGTTCCCCCACAGACTGGTGGTTATTTACCTGTGTGTTCTGGAGGCCAGAAAGGGGTTTTGGTTTTGGCTTTGGTTTTGGTTTTGGTAATGGACGGAAAAGCCTTGGGATGGGAGGATGCGTGGGGAGGGATAGAAGTCAATTAAGTCCTACAGACAGTGTCCTTCCTTCTCTCCCAAGAATGCTGGCTGCCCTGCGAGGAAGGGTCAATATTTTGTGTTCAGTGATAACCAAAGGACAGGATAACAGGAGTCAGGCTCGGTTGGGTAGATGACCTAACATCTCACAGAAAGAGAATCTAGAAGGGCTGTCTTTGCCGAAATGGCAGCCTGCAAGCTGGGTCCCAGCAGCCCCTTCACTTAGGAAGAATTAGTTTTCAAGGGTAGAGTGTGTGGCTAAGGTGGGTCCACAGTGGAAAGACCCATACAAGAAACCATTTTCTAAATTCACACACACACACAAATCAGGCTTTGGAGCATTATAGTTTCCCTCTACTAAAGAGAAGAAAATTCTGTTATAATTTTTTTGTATGTTTTATCTTATATAAATCTACAACCATATTTTCTTAATGTCTGTACCGCTAAGATAACTATGGCATAACAGTCAATTTTACATAAATGAAAAGATGATTTCATGAAACGAAACTGTGAGCTTTGAGAGAAATAGTTCTTTGAATTATTGTATTTAAACGAAATGAAGTGAAATGAAATTAGTGTGCTCTTGCTTTCGGTTGTAAATGCTCTGTGCTTCCTTTTGCATTTCATTTTCTTCTGCAGTGAGATTTATTTCTGAGGCGAGGTGAGGTGGAGAAGAGCGGGGTCTGCCTCTCGGGCTGTAGGTGATCTGAGATTCTAAGTCCCACGGGCGTGTGGCTGGGTGAGGCTCCGCGCTCAGGAACTGCCGAGTTCTGCTGAGGGTTCTAAGCAGGGAAGGAGGCCGGGAAGACAGGAGCTGGTGCACTGTGAGTTCTCCCTGAAGGGTGCTGAGTGAACTTGGTCCACGAAGGCAGGCTCCTCTTTTCGAACGGGGGCAAGAAGAAGGGCTGTGTTGGTATCTGGCAACTCCTGTAGGCTCCTGGGAGAAAATGAGCAAGTGCAGGCCATAAGGCCTTCAGCCCATGTGAAAAGGGCTTGGCCATTCCCATGATCCTTCGGATACAGTAGACACTTGAAGAGGGGAGAGGAGCAAATGATTCCTCAGTTCAGGGCCTGAAGAGTTTCTTGGAGATGCCGTGGAGTTGATTTTTGGACCTTGGGACAGCACAGCTCTGTCTGCCAAGTTCCTTTGGAAGGAGGGGAAGGCACCTTCCCGCATTCTCTTTAGCATTCTCCTGAATACCCCGTTGTGGAACAACTTTGAGGGGAGGAGACTGCTACAGGCATTTCCAAAATATATTAACACTTTTGGGGTCTTGCATTAAGATTGGAGCCAATGCGGGAGCCTGGGTGGTTCAGTCGGTTAAGCATCAGCCTTTGGTTTGGGTCATGATCCCGGGATCGAGCCCTGCGTCAGGCTCCCTGCTCAGGGACGGGTCTGCTTCTCCCTCTGTCCCTCACCCCGCTCATACTCTCTTTCTCAAATAAATCAATAAAAATCTTAAAAAAAACCCAAAGATTGGAGCAGATGGGTGGTATCAAAGCCTGCTTCTCAATAAACTTAAAACAAGTCTCATAAAAAGGAAGGAGGAATGTGTGTTATAATTTTTTTAAATCTCATTAAGTAATGTTGGAACTGGTAAGATGTTCAAGCTTATTCAAGGGTCATTTGAGGCACAGAGCATTTATAGGCAGTTTAATGAAGTAATGTTAGAAGAAGATTGCTAGGTTAGATACAAAACCGGTTAATGTCCTGAAGAGCAGTAGGCTATAAGCTCTGGAGTTATCTTTCTACCACACAGAGATAATGTGCATTTCTGCTGGAACAAATTTATAATTAACACATGCAACTTCATAAAGACTGGGCTCTTAATTAACATTATACTAAAAAGTTCATCCTTGAGTGGGCTTGTTAAAACAACTGCATTGTTATGATTTTAAAAGGAGTAATCCTCGTTGCCTTGTTGCTATGTTTTGGATCATTTTCCTTAACAGTAGGGAATCTTCCAAATCCGTCTAGATATTTACTCCTCTCACCCTTTTTCCTAGGCTCATGTTACCCACATATGGTAACACCCATGCTTGATTAACACAGACCCTTTGCCTTTGTCTTCCTCTCCCTGCACACACAGAGACACAGGCACATAGACACACCCACGCACCCCCACATGTGATGCAGGGATCCGAGGAGAAAAAGGGAACCAGGTGATTCTTCCACGGATGAAATATACCAGCGTGTTGAATTCACTGCTGATATAGGAGAGTGAACTTAACTTTTGAATTACTCTGCAAAACTCAGGAGGCAAGTATGGTCCAGGTTAATTCCTTTACCATGAATACCAAGGGAATAGCCAAGGTTTTTTGTTGTACAAAAATTTCCTTGCAACATTTCTTGGCAGATCCGAGAGGCCTTTGAGGACTCAAAATCACATCCTGGTAGGTAACATTTTTTTAAAGATTTTATTTATTTGAGAGACAGAGAGAGCGCACACTAGTGACATGCGGGGAGGGGGAGTGGGAGAGGGAAAAGCAGGTTCCTGCCGAGCAGGGAGCCCAGTGTGGGGCTCTATCTCAGGACCCTGGGATCGTGACCTGAGCCGAAAGCAGGAGTTGGATACTTAGCCGACTGAGCCACCCAGGCGCCCCATATCCTAGTAGATCTATTAAGGGTACCCCCAAGGCAGCAGCAACCAAAACCTACAGTTTGTGTCTGAGGTCGGTTCTTCTGAAATTGGCTGGTGGCCGCAGCCTCCTTGCGTTCCCTCAGAGGTTTTCACAGGGACCCCTCTCAGCCATCTCTCTTTTCTGTCTCCAAGACATAAACATTCCTTCCCTCTTTTGGCTCACACCCACACAAATTATGAAACCAAATTCAGTTACAGGAAACTATGGCGCCAAAGAGAATAACTTCCTTATTAAGGTGAATTATGCCTTCTGATTCTATTTAACCCAGATGTAGTCATTTTATCTCTTTTATATTACTTGGGGGAAAATTGAATATAAGAGTTCTGAGAATTAGTTAAATAGTCTAAGACTAAAGCTACCGTGGAACCTCCAGAATAAGGTGGGAGCACTTTTAGGAGATTTTTTTTTTGCCTTTGGGATGGCTTCTGCAGTGATTCTTTGCAAGTCGTGCTGTTGGTTAAAACCCCTATCGCCTCTATGATCAGTTTTGGCTTCTTCTAGCCTTGGATCAGTCCTTGTGTTTTCAGTAACCAGGATCCCGTATCCCTAAAGACAGTGTCTTTTTTTTTTTTTTTTTTCCCCTCACAAGTTAATAATACTCTTCCTCATCTGGAATGCCTACAGCAAGATTAAAAGAATCATACTGTTTTATTATTTCAAAAACATATTATTTGGCTTTTTCTAGACGGGTTGAGATATTTACAACCAAAGAATGTGTTTTCAATTCTCTTACTAGTATGTCTTCTTCTTTGTAGTACTTTGTAGTACTTTGTAGTACATCAATCACATCAAAATTTCATTTTGATATTAGTTTTCTTTAGTTCCTCATGATAGAAGGACAGAGGATCACCTCATGTTGAGTTGTACCACCACCTGGTAACAGTAAACTGACATTGTATTCTTACCTGGAGCATTTTTCATTACAAGCCTGTATTCTGTGAAGGGTAAGGTTTGTTTCTTTGTTTTGCTGATTGGTTTGTTGGTTTTATAAATGTAGCAATGAATATGTCAATTAACTTATTTAATAGAGGTAAAAATTCACCCAAAATATAAGATACCAGTAATGTTTTGGATAGTCCAGCAATGTCCAAACAGGCAAGGAAATGTGTTATCACCCTGTGATTAATTCCAATAATTCTCTCTTGTTCTTTTATCAGATTTAAATTAAATTCAACAAACATTTGTTGAATGCCTACCTCATGGTATTGATGGTCCCTGCCTCTAAGGAATTTGCAATTTAATGGCCACAAAGAAATGCACTCAACCAACATTGATACTGGCCAGAATGGTACTATTTCTTTAATAAGAAGATATACTGGTCATGGCCATGAAAACATTGATTCATTAAATTTTGACTGGATTCCATCCAGAGTATAGCCAGAGAGACCTTGGAAATATTCTGGCTCAACCATCTTATTTTTATTTTTTTATTATGTTCAATTAGCCACATATATAGTACATCATTAGTTTTTGTTGTGATGTTCAGTTAGCCAACATATAGAATATCATTAGTTTTTGATGTAGTGTTAACGATTAACGATTCATTAATTGCATGTAACACCCAGTGCTCATCATACATCTTATTTTATTTTAAAGAGTTTATCCATTTATTATTCATTTATTTATTCACAAGTAGGCAGAGGCCAGCAAGGGGTGGGGGTTAGGGAGCAGGGTCCCCACTGAGCAGAGAGTCCAATGCAGGGCTCGATCCTAGGACCCTGGGATCATGACCTGACCCGAAGGCAGAGGCTTTAACCCACTGAGCCACTCAGGCGCCCCTCCCATCTTATTTTTAAATAAAAATTTATTTTATTCTTTATTAGAATAATATGTGTTTGTTATAGAAAGTTTAGAATATGTAGGAAAGTGGAAACAAGAAATCAAACACACAAAGTCCCACCACCCCAAAACAATCATTATTAACCTTTGGTTAACAGTTGAATCTTGAACTATGGGAGGGTTAGGGATGCTGACATCTGAGTATAACTTTTTCCAGTTAATTCCAGTTAGTTAACATACAGTGTTATATTCGTCTAAGGTTTTTAAAAAACTTTTTTTTTAATTTATTTATTTGTCAGAGAGAGAGGGAGAGAGAGAGAGTGAGCACAGGCAGACAGCGTGGCAGGCAGAGGCAGAGGGAGAAGCAGGCTCCCTGCCGAGCAAGGAGCCCGATGTGGGACGCTGGGATCATGACCTGAGCCGAAGGCAGCCGCTTAACCAACTGAGCCACCCAGGCGGCCCTCGTCTTAGGTTTAATATAGTGATTCAGCACTTGCATACGTCGTCACCCGGTGCTCATCAAGACAGTGCACTCCTTAATTCCCATCATCCATTTAACCCATCCCCCACCACCCTCCCCTTTAGTAACCCTCTGTTGTTCTCTGTTTCTTGATTTGCATCTCTCTCTCTCTCATTTCCCCTTTGCTTGTTTTGTGAAAATCTGAGTATATCTTTTGACTCCCCCAAAACTTGACTACTACTGTTGATCAGAGGCCTTACTGATAACATCAATCAACACATATTTTGTGTGTTATCAGTATTATATACTGTATTTTTACAATAAAGTAAGAAAAAGAAAATGTTATTAAGAAAATCATAAGGAAGACAAAACATATTTACAAGTATTGTAAAAGATCTGCCCCTACGTGGACCCATGTGGTTCAAAACCATGTTGTTCAAGGATCAGTTGTGTTTCATTTTAGTCTCCTCACATATTTTATTTTTTATACATATGAGATAATATTAAGTATTCAATTTGTATGTTGATTTTTTCCATGAAATATTATGATGTAATTCTTTCCCAACACTATTAAGAACTCAGTAAACATTTTTTCATTGAAATAATACTCAATTATTAGATAAACCATAACTTTGACCTTCTTCTACTATTATTTAGGTTTCTTACACTGTTTAACTATTGAATGGCTTTGGCTTAAAACTTTCTCAGGGTAAAAATCTCTGAAGTAGATTTACAGGTCAACGTATGTGAACATTTTTAAAGTTTTTGCAAGACGGTTTTGAACACCACGCATTTTATATCTTGCACTTGACTTTATCTTCGCAGCAGGTTTCATTAGCCTTCTTTACACATACTATGGGCTCTTCTGCCTTTTAATTGGCAAGGAAATCGCCAGGAACTGAATACACACTGGAGGGAGGAGATAAGCAGAGTAATCAAAATCAGCTCCAAAGAAAAAATGGAAACTTAATCTATCTAAGCTTCCAGTAGCATAAAGTTTCATAGACCTTGACTTACCCAAGTGAAGAAAGTTAATGGTTCCTTACTTGTGGAATTGAGGGAGGAGGCAGAAATTAGATTAGATTCATACCTTTCTAGAAACCACTGGGTTTCCGATAATTGTTGTTAGTAACAATTTCAAGCAACAGAGCTTTTTCTAATAGCTTGTGAGGGGGGCTGAGCAGAATCACGAGAAACAGATAGCCACTGCTCTGTGCCATCATGGGGAAGCTAGTTTATTTTGGGCTAGACCCAAAGGCCTGAGGTTCACGGGGATCCAGCGTGGCCTGCAACATCATATTTATTCTGAGACTGGAAGATCTGTGGGATCCCTGAGCTCTGTCCTGGGACCCTGGGATCCTTTGAATAGAGGGTATTGACACAGGCTGGGTGGTCTGGAACTTCTGCAGATCCAACCCCCATTCTGGACTGAGCCAGAGCCAGGTTGCCGCACAGTTGACTCAGGAGTGGCCCTGAGGTTGCCCAAATAGCATTTCATTCTCAAACACAGACAAGTGGAATGTGAAATAGGATTTCTGACGGAGGTGCCAACTTTCCAGGGGCCTTGGCCAGCTTCCAACCCTTCACAGCCTTGAAGACTCATAATGTCCTCTCAGTCCTCACTGTTGAAAGATAAATAAATCCATTTTTAAAACTTTCTTCGGAGCACCTCCTTTACATGGTCCCCACAGATATTTTCTGATTGGTTTTCTAGCTCCTCCTATCCCTCCTACCTTGTGGAAGCTAGCTGTGTCATCAGAATCTAACCAGAACCAACAAGAGGGTTAGCCCGCAGACCCACTGGCCACACGTTTCCGTTCTTATAGTCTGAGCCATATTTGCTTTCTGCTTTCTTAAAAAGCACACTTAAAAATGAGTTTAGATCAGCTTGAGGTCTCTTGGGATCTCTGAAGTTTTTCCTGCCATGTTTTCAAATAGCCAGTGATCATCTAAACTATTTAAAAAGCTTGGGTTTCCAGCTCAAGTATAATATTTATCTGTGCCCTCACAATTTCGAATGATAAGATTACTGTTTTGTTAACCCAGCAGCCAGTTGGCTTACCATTAAGTTCATGTTTATTCTTGATTTTGTTATCACAGATTCACTTTGTAGAGAAAGAAGCTTAAACTTGGCCATTACCTTTGTGGCTTTTAAATCCAAGACATGGAGCTTCTCTTTATGTGAGCCTTCCCATCCGACACAAACACCATCCAGATTCAGAAAATGTCCTATAAATTGCTATAAACTCAAATGTAGTCATTTCCTTGGGCTTAACAAAATTCTAGAGCATCCCAGCTATGTCTCCCTTGAAACAGAGTTTTCATTTCACAGATAAGACAGTTGAAAGGTTTACTTGTTCTCTTCCTGGTTCTTCAGCATCTGTCCTTACTAGTCAGTGGGGGTTAGAAGTAGCTTTAATCCCAAACCTTCTGTTTTGTTTACCCAGGAAAGTCTTGGCAAATACAAGGTGCTAAGAGGAGACTGGGGGAAGAAGTGAGATCCTGATCTCAAGTAGTGCTCGACTCTTCATACAGGCTTCATAAATGACTGACCAATTGAGAAAAGAAGTATTTCTGGGATTTTAGACATGACAAGGAATAAAATTAAGTAGTCCAGATAAAGGCTTTATTAAAGTAGCCATGTTAATAGATTATTTAAGCAGAGGACCAAGTCGATCCTTGGAACAAATGCAAAATTTTTATTTTTCCTATAGAAGCCTATGGCACCATATTGGATGTGTATGTTGAATTTGTGCAGGTAATTCAATGTGAAAACTAGTCTATGGATACATAGACTGTGTAAATGTTGATGATAAGCATGAGGATGTATTAATTGGAAGTAGTCTTAAAGGAGAGAAAGTTTTAACTCGTCTGCTTTTGTGTTATACATATAAGATTGTATGCTTTGATTTATAACCACAGGCTCTCCGTGCAGAACTCATTGCTTCTTATGATGCAGCCCTCAGAGCAGAACTCAACACCCCTTTCTCTCCCCGGATCTGTTTGTTTCTTAGAGAAAGCATCACTGTTCACCCTGTTACCAAAGCTAGAAAACTGGGCGTCGCCCTTGACTGCACCCTAACTCCTTCCTCCACTGTTCAATCAATGAATGGTGTCCACGCTACCTTCTAAACTATGAGTTTCTTGTGGGTGGGGACCATTTGAAACCGAAGATTTCAGTCCCTGGCACAATGCTGAAACAATAATTATGGAATGAATGAACAAAGGAGTGATTGGAACTCGTGAATGCACTACTTCCTTCCATTTCCACTGCCTTTTCTGCGGTTCAGGCCACTGCCAGTTCTCACCAGCTGAGTAATTCACAGTTTGCAAATTCTAGAGTTGAACTATCCTAACTCATCTCCCCGTTTTGGGGGTTGTAATCCTCACCCCAACACCCCGCAACAGTTCATTTTCCACACCGTGTCCGGAGAGATTTTTATAATAGCCAAGAATCTTACCGTGATCATTCCTCTTCTCTGCTTAAAGCACTTCAGTGACTTTGAGGAATCGTCCTGATTCGCTGTCCTGGCTTACAGCTATCGTCCTGGCACAGTCATCCCTCTCAAAAATGTCCTGGACTGGATAAGAACCATATCATCACTCTGTACCAAAGCTATTTTCTGCTTATGTTTCCAACCTCCCATTGTGCTACTCATCCTTTCCTCGCCCCTGCATACTACTCTAGCCTTATTAAACTGAAAGTTTTTAAATTTTTTTGTACTCACTGCTCTCGCATGCACTTCCTTTTGCCTGGAAATCCCTCTCTCTCTCTGTGCCTGGCTGACTCCTATAACCCAGCTCTTGGGCTAGACCTTCCTTGACAGAGGAGTCTCTCTGACCCCCCAGCTTATGTCAGGTGCCTCTCCTGCTCCCATAACATCCTGCCGTCCTAGCTCCCATTGTTTCCATGACCCATTAATTTCCATGGGTTCCCCATTAGCCTCCACGCTCACTCAGGGCAGCAGCAACATCTGCCCACTGCACAGTTGAATCCTGATGCCTAATCCGGGGTCCCATACAGAGATAACGCTCTGCAAATATTTGGTAAATAAATGATAGAAGTAAAATATCGCATGCTATTAGAATGATCAAAATACGTGTGTGGAAAGATCTTATTCCATAATAAATCTTATGGAAACATGCCTAGTTTGTGGCTAGAAACAGTATTTCGTCTTCTTGTCTCTGTTCATCATGTTTGTGATAATGGTGGAAATGAGCCTGTGTTCCTTTGATTGAAAGTTCATTCTAGGACAGGATTTGCTGTCAGGACACACTGTGAATTCCAGGAAGTCTTGCAGGTGATAATGTTGCAAAACAAAGCAAAGAACAGTTGCTTTCTAGCCTTTTCAAGCAGTTGGGGCTACTTGTATTTCAACTATGCTCGGTAGATTAGTTTTAAAGTTGTTTGCTTTGAAGTTAAAATTAAATTTAGTCTCATTAGTCTAACGTATCCTAGATTGTTTAAGTTCCAAATTCTATTCTCATACTCACAAAAACAAACATAAAATGCCTTATGCTTCTGATAAAATTATTTGCATTGTATTCTTTGCAAACTTAAAAGCAAGTGTTCTTAGATGGTAAATTTTATGCTGCCATTTGATCTACCAGAGAATCTGAGCATTTTGTTCCACATGGATTGACTAGAAAGGAGTTCTGAACCTATGGGGCGGGGGGGGGTCCATGAATATCATTCTATTGAATGAAAAGGAAGGTTAATAGTTTTTATTTTTTCCCCCAATAGAAATAGCTTTAGTGTTTTTCTGATTACAAAAACAATACATAGTTACTGCAAAAAAAAAAAAATGAGGAAAGAGAAAGAAGAAAACAAAATTCATCCATAATCCCACTCTTAGGTTATTGTACTATACATTTTAGGGTAGGGATTTCTAGGCCTTTTCTCTGCATCTGTCATCAGGTTGGTACAGATTTTTTAAAAAATGGAAGTGCTACTACTATTCCACATATATTGCTTTTAAAAATGTGTTTTTCCACTTAAGAAGTTTGGGACTTTCCAGGAGAAAAATGAATAAAGTGGGTTTTAGGAAGTTTTGCTTTCTGGCGCATTGAGTGGTGTAATTTCCCCTTTGCCTCCCCCACTAAGAAAACTGCTATGATAAACTCCATTACTCTTTGAATCAATCAGGTTTCATTTGAAGGAAACAGAAACAATGCTAGCTATTTTAAGCAGAAAATTTTTGATTTTTTAAAAGTAGGGATTTATGAGATTGGTGGGCTGTCTAGAAGAAGAAACGCTAAGGTGCTCCTCCAGAAATGAGCCTGAACTCTGAGCTTGGGCTAGCCGGGCGGTTGCCCCTTCCCTATCGTCAGGGTGACAGGGAATCAGAAAATAATCACCAGAAGAGCTGTTCTATGGGCATATCATCCTGGCTGTTGCGGGGGGACACACTGGTCAGTGCCACCACTGTTGGTCCTAGAGCCCCACAGCATCTGCTTGATCTGTACTACCAAGAGCAGATGCCCAGTGTCCCTGTGTCTACTTCACCCTCGCTAGGCTAGGAGCCTGCACCCAGGGAGCCGAAAGACAAAGTCTTCACGGCTGTGCCCATTGTCAGAAATCACAGAGATGTCCTCCACTCGTGTCTGTTGTCAGCATTTCAGGGTAGTGCGTCTCCTTGGCGGAACTTAAGTTACATCCGGAACCTAGTTCAGGAGAGTCTAGGAAACAGTTCATAACTGTGTAGCTTCTGCAGTCCAAGCCCACCGGTTAGGAGGCCGGAGGGGATGTGGAGTACCACCGCATTCATCACACATCGCTGCTTTAGGTGTTGGGTTTTGTTCCTTTTAGATACATCACTATGCAAAGAAGAATTTAAAGGCACCATAAAGAGGGATAATTTATCTCATTGGCTGATTACATCACTCTTATTTATTTATTTACTTAGAAACTTTATTTATGTAAGCTTTTCAAAAATTCTAGAATAGTTGTCATACAGTGATATATTAATTTCAGGTGTACAATATAGTGATTCAACAGTTCTGCACATTACTCAGTGCTCATCACGATAAGTGAACTCTTAAGACCCTTCTCCTGTTTCACCCATCCCCCACTCACTCCCCTGTGGTAACCATCAGTTTGTTTTCTAGATTTAAGAGTCTGTCTTTTGGTTTGTCTCTAGTTTTCTTTGTTCATTTGTTTTGTTTCTTAAATTCCACATATAAGTAAAATCATATGGTATTTGTCTTTCTCTGACTAACCTATTTCACTTAGCGTTATAGTCTCTAGATCCATCCATGTTGTTGCAAACGCCAAGATTTCATTCTTTTTTATGGCTGAATATTATTTCATTATATATATACCACATCTTCTTTATCTATTCGTCTGTTGATGGAAACTTGGGGAGCTTCCATGTCTTGACTATTGTAAATAATGCTGTGATGAACATAGGGGTTCACATTCCTTTCAAATTAGTGTTTTCATTTTCATATTCTTTGGGTAGATACCAGTAGTGGAATGACTGGATCATATCATAATTCTGTTTTTAATTTTTGAGCAGCCTCCATACTGTCTTCCACAGTAGCTACACCAGTTTGCAGTCCCACCAACAGTACACAAGGGTCGTCCACATCCTTGTCAACACTTGTTTTTTCTTGTGTTTTTGGTTTTAGCCATTCTGACAGGTGTGAGGTGACACCTTATTGTGGTTTTGATTTGCACTTCACTTATGATGAGTAATACTGAGCATTGTTTTACGTGTTGGCCATCTGGATGTCTTCTTTGGAGAAATATCTGTTCATGTCTTCTGCCTATTTTTTAATTGGATTGCTTGGGGGGGGGGTTGGTGTTGAGTTGTGTAAGTTCTTTACATATTTTGGATACTAACCCTTTATCAGATATGTTATTTGCAAATATTTTCTTCCATTAGTTGGTTGTCTTTTTATTTTGTTGACTGTTTCCTTTGCTGTGCAGAAGCCATTTATTTTGATGTTGTCATAGTTTATTTTTGTTTTTGTTTTTCTTGCCCCAGGAGACATATCTAGAAGAGTGTTGCTATGACTGATATCAGAACAATTATTGATTATGCTGTCTTCTAGGATTTTTATGATTTCAGGTCTCGTGTTTAGGTCCTTAATCCATTTTGAATTTATTTTTGTGTATGGTGTAAGAAAGTGGTCCAGTTTCATTCTTTTGAGTGTAGCTGTCTGGTTTTCCCAACATCATTTTTTGAAGAAGACTGTCTTTTTCCCATTGCATATTCTTGCCTCCTTTGTTAAAAATTAATCCATCGGGATGCCTGGGTGGCTCAGTTGGTTGGGCATCTGCCTTCGGCTCAGGTCATGATCCCGGGGCCTGGGATCGAGTCCTGCATGGGGCTCCTTGCTCAGCGGGGAGCCTGCTTCTCTCTCTGCCTCTGCCTGCCACTCTGCCTGCTTGTGCTATCTCTTTCTCTGACAAATATTAAATAAAATTTTTAAAAAAATTAATCCACCATATAATCATGAGTTTATTTTTTGGTTCTCTATTCTGTTCCATTGATCTGTGTATCTGTCCTTGTGCCAGCACCATGCTATTTGGATTACTACAGCTTTGTAGTACATCTTGAAATCTGGGATTGTGATACCTCCAGTTTTGTCTTCTTTTTCAAGATTGCTTTAGCTATCTGGGCTCTTTTGTGGTTCCATACAAATTTGGGGATTATTTGTTCTAGTTCAGTGAAAAATGCTGTTGGTGTCTTGATAGGGAGCACATTAAATGTGTAGATTGCTTTGGGTGCTATGGACCTTTTAAAATATTTGTTCTTCCAATCCATGAGCATGGCGTATCTTTCCATTTGTTTGTGTCACCTTGAGTTTCTTTCATCAGTATTTTATAGTTTTCATAGTACAACTCTTTTACCTCCTTGGTTAAGTTTATTCCCAGGTATTTTATCCTTTTTGGTGCAATTGTAAATGGGATTGTTCTCTTAATTTCTCTTTCTGCTACTTTATTATTAGTGTATAGAAATGCAACAGATTCCTGTATGTTGATTTTTATCCTGCAACCTTGCTGAATTCATTTATTAATTCTAGCAGGAGTTTTTTTTGGTAGAATCTTTAGGGCTTTCCAAATATAGTATCACATCATCTGCAAAGACTGAAAGTTTTATGTCTTCCTTACCAGTTTGGATGCCTTTTATTTATTTTTCTTGTCTGATTGCTGTGGCTAGGAATTCTAGTACTATGCTGAATACAAGTGGTGAAAGTGGACATCCTTGTCTTGTCCTGAGATTAGGAGAAAATCTCTCGGTTTTTTCCCCCCGCTAAGTATGATGGTAGCTGTGGATTTTTCATGTGTGGCCTTTATTTTGTTGAGGTATGTTCCCTCTAAACCTGCTTTGTTGAGGGTTTTTATCATGAATGGATGTTGTACTTTGTCAAATGATTTTTTTGCATTTATTGAAATGATTATATTGGCTTATCCTTTCTCTTGTTGATGTGATGTATCCCATTGATTGATTTCTGAATATTGAACCACACTTGCATCCCAGGAATAAGTCCCACTTGATTGTGGTGAATGATTTTTTTAAAGATTTTATTTATTTGACAGAGAGAGAGATACAGCAAGAGAGGGAACACAAGCAGGGGGAGTGGGAGAGGGAGAAGCAGGCTCCCTGCTGAGCAGGAAACCTGATTCAGGGCTTGATCCCAGGATCCTGGGATCATGACCTGAGCCAGAGGCATATGCTTAACGACTGAACCACCCAGGCACCCCATGAATGATTTTTTTAAAATGTATTATTGTATTCAGTTTGCACTGTTTTGTTGAGGATTTTTGCATCTATGATCATCAGAGATGTTGGCGTGTAGTTCTCCCTTTTTTGGAGTGTTTTTATCTGATTTTGGTATCAGGATAATGTTGGCCCCATAGATTGAATTTGGAAGCCTTCTTCCTCTTCTGTTTTTTTATAATACTTTGAGAAGAATAGGTATTGCTTCTTCTTTAAGTGTTTAATAGAATTTGCCTGTGAAGCTGTCTGGTCCTGGACTTGTGTTTGTTGGGAGTTTTTTTTATTACTGCTTCATTTTCATTGCTGCTAATTGGTCTGTTCAAATTTTCTATTTCTTCCTGAATCAGTTTTGAGAGGTTAAATGTTTCTAGGAATTTATCCATTTCTTCTAGATTGTCTAGTTTTTTGGCATATATGTTTTTATAATATTCTCTTATAATTCTTTGTATCTACTATCAATTGTTATTTCTTCTCTTTCATTTGATTTTGTTTATTTGAGTCCTCTCTCTTTTACTTTTTTCTTTTTTTTTTCTTTTTTTGGATGAGTCTGTCTAAAAGTTTATCAGTTTTGTTGATCTTTTCAAAGAGCCAGCTCCTTGTTTCATTGATCTGTTTTGTTTCATTTTGTTTTGTTTTCAGTTTCTATTCCATTTATTTCTGCTCTAATCTTTATTACTTCTTTCTGTCTAGTGATTTGTGGTTTGGTTTATTCTTTTTCTAGCTCCTTTAGGGGTAACATTAGGTTGTTTGGGAAAAAAAATTTCTTGGCAGAGGGAGAGGGAGAAGCAGAGTCCTCCACTGAGCAGGAAGCCTAATGTGGGGCTGGATGCCAAGACCCCAGGATCATAACCTGAGACAAAGGCAGACACTTAACAGACTGAGTCACCCAGGCGCCCCTCAAAGTAGTTATTGGCAGGGATGTACTTACTGCTGTTTTGTTACTTGTTTTATGGTTGTTTTGTAGTTCTTCTCTGTTGCTTTTTTCTCTTGCCTTTTTTTTTCATGGTTTTCTGGATTTCTTTAGTGATATACTTAGATTCCTTTCTTTTGATTGATTGATTGATTGACTGATTTTTTGGCCTATCTTTTGCTAGTTTTGATTTGTGGTTACCAGGTTTATACATAACTTGTGCATCTAGCAATGCATATTAAGTTGAGGATTGCTTAAGTTTGAATCCATTCTTTACTCCCCTTCCCACCCCCATGTTTTAGATATATGGTATCATACCTGACATCCTTTGATTTCATGAATCCCTTGACTGATTTTTATAATAAAGCTAACTCGCTGCTTTTGTGCTTCCTACTTTTCTTCTATTTATGGTCTTTCCTTTGCATTCAAAAAGTCCCTTTAGGGGTCCTTGGGTCCTTGGTTCAGTTGGTTAAGTATCTGACTCTTGATTTAGGCTCAGGTTGTGACCTCAGGATGGTGGAATTGAGTCCCAAGTCAGGCTCAGTGCTGAGTGTGGAGCCTGCTTGGGATTCTTCCTCTCCCTCTCCCTTTGCCCATCCCCACTGCTTGTGCACACATGTGTGTGCTCTCTCTTGTAAAAAAAAAAAAAAAAAGGAAAGAAAAAAGAAAAAAGTCCCCCTTAACATTTCTTGTAGGGCTAGTTTAGTGGTGATGAATTCCTTTAACTTTTGTTTGTCTGAGAAACAACTCTTTATCTCTCCTATTCTGAATGATAGCCTTGCTGGATAGAGTATTCTTGGTTGCTGTTGTTTTGTTTTGTTTTTTTCTTTCAGAACTTTGAATATGTCATACCATTCCCTTCTGGCCTACAAAGTTTTTACTGAAAACTCCACTGATAGCCTAATGGGGCTTCCCTTTTATATAACAGGTTTCTTTTCTCTCGTTGCCTTTAAAATTCCCTTTATCACTACTTTGCACCATTTTAATTGCTATGTGTCTTGCTGTGAACCTCCTTGGGTAGATTTTTATTGGGGAATCTTTGTGATTCCTGGATCTGGATTTCTGTTTCTTTCCCCAGATTCAGGAAGTTTTCAGATATTATTTCTTCAGATAAATTTTCTGCCCCCTTTCCTATCTCTTCTGGGATTCCTATAATGTGAATGCTATCATGCTTAATGATGTCACTGAATTCCTTAAGTCTGTTTTTATTTTTTATTTATTTTTTTTTTGTTTTTATTTTTTATTATTATTCTCTCTCCTGTTCATTTTGATTGTTTTCCATTACTCCATCCTCCAGGTCACTGACTATTCTTCTGCTTCCTCTAGTCTACTATTTATTTCATCTAGGAAATGTTTAATTTCAGTTATTGAGTTCATCATCATCTGAGTGGCTCTTTTTTTGTTTTCTCTTTGTTGAGTGTCTCACTGAGGTCCTCCACTCTTTTTTCAAGTCTAGTAAGTATCTTTATGACCATTACTTTAAATTCTCTATCAAGTATTTTGCTTATCTCCATTTGGATTCGCTCCCTTGCTGTGATTTTGTTCAGTTCTTTCATTTGGGACATATTCTTCTGTCTCTTCATTTTTGTCTAACTCCCTGTGTGTGTTTCTATGTACTAGGAAAGTCCTCTATATCTCCTGCTCTTGAAAATAGTGGCCTTATGAAGAAGAGATCCAATAGTGCCCTCCAGTGCAAAATCCCCTGTTTACCAGAACTTGGTACTTTGGGGTATCTCCTATGTGTGTTTTGTGCACCCCACTATCGTGGTTGGGCTGCTTTTGCCTTCAGTGTAGTCGTCTCTGATAGCTCTTACTGTTTTGCAGCAGGGTTTGGTCCCTGTGTTATTAGTGGGCCAGACTTAGATTTGCCAGAGATACAGTAGCACCAAACTTCAGGGCACTTTCCCCGTGTTGTCTTCTGAGAAGCTTTTGTTGGTGAGCAGGGCCCATAGTCAGATCCGATGTCTGCTCCCAGCCCAGCACTGGAGCCACAGTAGACTGGTGTGTGTCATTATCCTCCCCTTTCCCCAGGGAAGGAGTCACTCTGATGTAGCACTGCCTCCTGTCAGGGCTTGCACACCACCAGGCTTGTGGCCCCAATTTGGATGGGCTCCGGCCAAGGACATATTGAAGGGGGCAAGTGTGGAGAAGCACACTAGGGCAGGGGTACTGTTAGCAAGGTAGGTGGAAAATGTTGGTCAGGGTGTCTAGGCTAGGGGACAAGCGAGGATAATGATACCTGCCAACTCTTTTTTTCTTAGAATAGTCTCCTAAAAATTCCTGCCCCTCTAGCACATGTTGTGAGATTAGCAAATAAATCTTCTTTGTGTATATCCCAGGGATTTTTTAAACTGCTGCTTCTGTGCTGCCTCTGCTGGGCTCTTTGTTGTACTGTCTCTCTAAAGGCAGGACTCCATTTCCTGTCACCCTCCTGGCTCTCCTAGAGCTGAGCTCACTGATTTTTAAAGTTCCAGGTGGTAAGCCCCACTGATCATAAGAACTCAAGAAATTAGACCCCCCCTGTTTTCAAAGCCAAATGTTATGGGGATTCGTCTTCCCTGTGCAGGCTCCTGTGCCTGGGGTGCTTGGTGTAAGGGTCTGTTTCTCTCCCTTCTCTGTGCCCTCATTGTTCCTCCCTCCCTCCGACAGTCCTGCAGGTCCATTTAGCTCCCAACCACATTTATGCCTTTCCTACCCTCTTTGATGTGGCCTCTTCTCTATGCACAGCTGTGGAGAGTCTGTTCTTCCAATCTTTGGATTGTTTTCTGGGTTATTTACACTGATATGGGTATTATCTAGTTGTATTGGGATGAGGTGAGCCTCCAAAATTCCTACTCTGCCATTTTCCCCGAAGTCCCTGTCCCATTTTGATTTATTTAACCCATCTCTGTTGCTGTCTATTTTTCTATTTTTTTTTTTCATAGAAACAGTGTTTTATTAAAGTGCTCTTCAGAGTCACTAATAGCCTCGTGTTGCCAAACCCAGGGGTCAATTCTCAGGGCTCATTTTACTTGACCTATTAGGACTTCTGACATGGTTACTCATTATCTCATTGAAACTCTTTCTTCATTTGGTTTCCAGACCTCATACTTCCTGGTGTTCCTTCTAGTTCATCTGCTCGGTCTGTCTCCCTGCTGTCTCCCTGCTGTCTCCCCTTCATCATTCCAAGTCTCTCCTCATCTCTCATCTCTGTTTACTTTACTCGTCTCATCTAATCCTGTGGCTTTAAATACCTGAACTCCACGCCCATGTACCCAACAGCTGGTTGGTTAGCATGCACTTTTGAATACTTTAAAAACATCTCAGACTTACCATTTCCAAAACCAAACTTTCATTCTTTCCCATTATGTATTCCACCTTTGGTCTTTTCCATCTCAGTTCATGGAACTTCCATCCTTCCATTTGCATAAGACAAAATCCTAGAAGTCATCCTTGACTTCCATCTTTTTCTTACATTCATATTCAATCAATCCATCAGGAAATCCTATTGATTCTACCTCTTAAAATATCTACAATCCAACTACTTCTCTCCAACCCCACTGCTCTCCACTGCTTTAAGCCACTGTTATTTCTCTCTTGGGCTATTGCCTCAGGTTCTCTCAGTGCCCTCCCTAGAGTGTAAAAGTTAGAACATGTCATCCCTCTGCTCAAAGCACCACACTGAGGGGCGCCTGGGTGGCTCAGTGGGTTAAAGCCTCTGCCTTCAGCTCGGGCCATGATCCCAGGGTCTTGGGATCAAGCCCTGCATCGGGCTCTCTGGTCAGCAGGGATCCTCCTTCCCCGTCTCTCTCTTCCTGCCTCTCTGCCTACTTGTGATCTCTCTCTCTCTTTCTCTCTATCAAATAAATAAATAAAATCTTAAAAACAAAACAAAACACTACACTGAGATTCCATCTCAGGATGAAAAGTCAAAATTCTTAGAACAATCCAGAATGCTCTTGATGACCCTCCCACCCCCTCCATCACCATCCCTCTGGTTTCCTTTCCTATCATTCTCGTCTTGGCTCACTCTGTTCCAGCATCCTGGATGTTCTTAAGCATGCCTTTTCCATAGGGACGTGGCAGTTGCTGGCCTCTCTGCTTGGAATACTCCTCCCCCAGATGTCCACAAGACTCTCTCATCACCCTCAAGACTTTTCTCAGCCAGTAAGCCCTTCCCTGATCATCCTGTTGAGTTGCAAACTGACCTGGGGAGGTCAGTGACCTGGCTCTCTGAACCCTCCTTTCCTGTTTTATTTTTCTCCATAGCACATACCACTTTCTAATTAACTGCATAACTTCTTTCTTTTATTGCCTACTCTGTCTCCCCCCTGAAGAAAATGGATATTTTAATATATTATTTATTATTGAATCTTCAGTATCTAGGCACATTGGTAATCATTCATCAAATATTCATTGAAGAACTTTCTTTATACATGCATCATCATGCATGTATAGTCTAATTATTTATTAAGAATTAATTCCTAGGGTCAGAGTTATGCACAAAATGCCCAGAAAGGTTTTAGCAATTTGTTCCCTCAAAGAGTTCATGAGAATGTCTTTTTCCTGATACCTTCACCAACATCATACCCTGGTCACACTATCCTTTCTGTTCCTTCCACTCACCATGTTTGTCCCCCCCTTGATGCGTTTGTACCCCCTTCTCCACAACTTCCTCCTCCAGAATACTCTCCTGCCACACTTTTACTTGGTTTAATTCTTCATGTTATTTAGGTCTGAACTTTAATTGTCACTTCCTTGGAGAGGACTTCCCTGATCATCAGCTGTTAAGTAACTTCCCAGCCATCCCATATCACATCATGTCATTAGCAGATATTTTCTTATTTCTGTATTTGTTTATCTATGATTTCCCTCCCTAGAATGTAAGCTCCATGAGAACAGGAGACTTACATGTCTCTTCCAACACTATCTCCAGTAAATGTGTGTTTGATAATGGAACGCACATTAGGTATTAAACCTTTTCAGTATTATGATCTGCTGGGTGAAAAGTGGATTAAACATGAATTATTTGCCTGGATTGGTGAGGCGGAGCATCTTTCAAGTACGAAAGCCTTTTTCTCATCAGCAAATCCCGAGATGACCTAGAAGTTGAAAGGTTCAGTCAGAGTACCTGTTTTAGGTAGGCTGTGTCCGATTTCTTGTTTCCGATGTGCGGCAGCGGGTTTCTTACATTGCTGAGAAGCATCATATTTTACACCATTGAAGCCTCTTTGGCATTGATATCAACATTCGTACCCATAAAGGCAGATTCCTTCTGCTAATTTTACTCACGTACACGTTTTCTTTTTGTCTCCACAGCTTTTAGAAAGAACCAACGATGGCTTTGAAGACCCAGACTCCGGTGCTACCAAGAGTCCGCTCCACTTAGCTGTAAGTGAGATGCTGCGGGTGGCTTCCTCTGTTACAAAAAGAATCTAGGTGTTCCTAGAACTAGGCTGCCCTTAAAATGATAGTATAGTAACACAATAAGAACTAATAATGAAAATAGTACACGGGTGAAGGCAGGGGCTGCAGAGAGAAAGAATGACTCAAATTCCAATCCCAGCTTCACCCACTGGTGACCTCAGACACATGTCTTACCCCATCTGGGCCTCAGTTTCCCCAACTGTCAAATGATGGCAAAAAAAAAAGAGACAATTTTCTTAGAGCCTTTACCACAGTGTACTTAATAAATTATTATTTTTTTTTAAAGATTTCATTTATTTATTTGACAGAGATAACAAGTAGGCACAGAGGCAGGCAGAGAGATGGGGGAAGCAGGATCCCCACCGAGCAGAGACCCCGACGCGGGGCTTGATCCTAGGACCCTGAGATCATGATCCGAGCCGAAGGCAGAGGCTCAACCCACTGAGCCACCCAGGCACCCCTTAATAAATTGTTATTATACATTTTAACAGTCTTTATAATTATTACTATCTAATAGTTCAATTAAAAACATTGAGGAAATTTGAAGAACACATTTTGTTGTTTTTTTTTTAAGCCTGTAACACAGGTTTTTTTGTTTTTTTAAAAAATATTTTATTTATTTATTTATTTGATAGAGATCACAAGTAGGCAGAGAGGCAGGCAGAGAGAGAGGGGGAAGCAGGCTCCCCACCAAGCAGAGAGCCCGATGCGGGGCTCGATCGTAGGACCCTGGGATCATGACCTGAGCTGAAGGCAGAGGCTTTAACCCACTGAGCCACCCAGGCGCCCTGTAAAGATCTGATTATAGCCAACAGTAAGTCTACAGCCTACCACAAAATCAACCAAATACCACAATTAAAAAGTTGTGAGCTATTTAGACACAAACTTGTGAGAGCAAGGTGAGCAGACGCATAAATGCAACTCAACTTTTCCCACTTGCACTTGAAATCAGGGTCTCAGAGGAGGGATGAGGCTATGCTTCTTGTACTGGCTGAGACCTCAGAACGGGGAGGAAGACGGATCCTGTCACCAGTAGAGCTTCCTCTTCGCATCCCTGATTGAAGGGAAACACTACAGCTCAGAGCGAGGATCCCCAAACTCTCCAGGGGGGTGACAGAGCCGGCAGACTCACGCACCACTTTCTCTCGGCCGGTGTCCTGCTAGCAGTTGGTAATCACCAGCTTTTCTCTAGAAGCCTCCGGACGGGCAGCCCCACCCAGCAACAGCAGCAGCTCCCCTGTAGAAGGTGCTTCGGCAACGTGGGGCCTCAAGTCCACGGCCACAGCGATGGTGTCTGGGTGTATCTGGAGGCTGAATTCTAAGAAGAGCGGAAAGGGGCCGGGTCTCTAAGTTGAACTGTTGGGACGTTCACTTCATACCATCCAGTATTAGCACTTCTCAGCATCACTCGATGAAAAACTGAGATGAGATTTTGTAGAACAGAGGGGAGTGTTTTGTCGATGGGCACATGTAAGCAGTCAGGCAAGGCGAGGGCATGACCCATCCCAGCAGGACTGAGATGAGCTGATCACACCGCGCGGAGCCCCGGCTTCACTGGCCGTCTCCCCACGTGGTCGCCAGCACCTCTGCTGGTCCCGGTCACCACCCTCGGCCACGCCCACCAACACATCCACCACACACACACACACACACATTCTGAGTCCAGTGAAATTAGGCTAAAATGTGCATCCGTCTTTGTTCAGGAGATGGACTTAGAGTGGGAGAGGCGGATGGATGGTGGATATTTGCATGTATAAAGCTTCATACCCCTTGGCTCTCAGTAAGGTTGCCCTAAAGGTTGCTCCCTAGAATCTCTGCCCAACCATCTTCTGCCCCTGGGGAAGGTACCCCAAAGCGGAGGGTTCACATACAGCATTAGCTGCCTCGAGAGAGGACTGTTTCGGTGATCTCAGACAGAATTCACATGCCCTTTATCAGTGGGGTCACCTGCCAGTAATCTGAGAAGAGACTTTCTTAGCTTCCCCCAAATTCTATCATCTCTCTCTTTTTTTTTTCTGAAAATTATTGTTGGGTGCTTACTGTGTGTCCATTGCTCTGCGAAGATCTGGGGTTTCTGGTCATGTAAAGAGGGTAGCGTGTTATCAGTGGAGAGAACTGGGCATTTGGCACTTCTGCAGCTGGCAGGCGCCTGGGAAGTACACTCAGAGAGGAGGTCCCAGCCCCCAGTCTTCCCATGAACAACTCACCTAGACATGGTTTTCCCACCTGTAAATTAAAGGAGTAAGTTAAAGACTCCCAAACCCTGTCTAATTTTTAAATTTATTTACTTGTTTTTTTGTGGGATCTTGGCCAAATACCTAACCCTTGTGTCTCAGTTTCCTCACCCATGACCTGAGGAGAATCGCAGTACCTCTGTCACAGGACCATTGTGGAGGTGACACGAGTCAATGCACATAAGGTAGTTAGAACAGTGCCTGGCACACAGGTGCAGTCGGCTAGCTTCATCCTCACTACCGCTGACATATCCATCTCGCATTTAGCCCACACTGACCGTGTGTGCTGAGCACTTGTTCTGGAAGCTGGAGAGATTCCGGTAAACAGCACCCAGCCTCTGTCATTGCAGGGTTTCTAGTCTAGGAGGGAAATAGGCAAGGAGGGAAATAGGCAAGGAGGGAAATAGGCAAGGAGGGAAATAGGCAAGGAGATCTGTAATATGACAGGTGGTGGGAGGTGCTGCCCGTGCTACGGATGGGACCAGTAAGACGCACTGAGATGGCAGCTGGGGCTCTACTTTGTATAGCATAGATTCTCACATCTGAGCAAGACCTTAAGAGCTACCTATGTTGAGATCTGACAGAAGAGTGTTCTGGGCAGAAGTTCAGAGTCCCTGGGGTAAGGGCAGGTTTGGCATGGTCCCAGAACAGCAGAGTGGGGGAGGGAGAGTGGTAGGGGATGCAGAGTGACAACTTGTGGAGGGGTTGGAGAGTCAGGGAAGGGCCTCCTGCTCCATTGTAAGAATTTCAACTTTTTTTTTTAAGATTTTATTTATTTATTTGACAGATAGAGATCACAAGTAGACAGAGGCAGGCAGAGAGAGAGGAGGAAGCAGGCTCCCCGCTGAGCAGAGAGCCCGATGCGGCGCTCGATCCTAGGACTCTGGGATCATGACCTGAGCTGAAGGCAGAGGCTTTAACCCACTGAGCCACCCAGGCGCCCCAGAATTTCAACATTTATGCGGAGCAAATTAGAAAACCATTTGGAGGAATTTGAGGAGACAGATGATATGAGATGACTCTGTTTGAAAAGGATCTCTTTAGCTTCTGTGTTGAGTTTACATCATGGGGGACCACACACAGAAGCAGGACAACCAGGAAGTGATGTTGATGTTGATGATGACGATGGCGATGACTTTGACCCGGGTGATAGCAGTGGATTAATTCTAAAACTATGTTATTCTTGCCCTCTAAATGCGAACGCCTTTTAAAAAATTATTATTTGCTTCAAGAACCCTGCAAGTATGCCCATCACCCTCTCCAGGGGCCTTGGTGGCAATTAGCTTGATAAAAACCCAAAGCACATTATTTCTTCCGTGGATGAATTCTAGGAATGAAATAGAACCAGATGCCCCCAAACCTTGACTGCCACAAGACCCCTGACCTGCCTTGAGTTATACCATTTCCTGGCTGAGTGATTCAAGTCTCCAGGGTTATCAACCCAGCGAATTTCATAAACATTTCCTCCACTTGAAAAAATTAAATCAAGAAGCAAGGTTATGCAAATGAAAGGGCCCCAGCTGTCAAGATTCCAGATGGACCCATTGTTTTGCGGACTCTGTTGAGATCCCAGACTCTTTCTCCTCATTGCCCTCCATTCCTACATGAAAAGTTCAAAGAATTAATTGTATTTGAGACATAGTTAAGTTACCTAACAATATGTTTTTAAGAAAGATTTTTCAGGAAAGCAAAGTTAAAGTATGTGATTGCTCACCTCTGTGAAAGTTTGAACTGGCTTGTCTATTGAAAAAGCCAAAGTATTCCATGCTTTCTGAACGAGCATGTCTGTTCTTTTCTGCGATTACCTCCTCGTTTCATTGTTTCAGAAATTACTGGTGAAACTACCTATTAATTAGCTAGTTTAGGATGGGAATAGAAAGAGAAATAGGGCAATTTTCATCATGTACTGCTGACATGAGGAAGGTCTCCTTTCCTGCCTACCTGAACCTCCTCAAAGAGTTTAAAGATTTATTGTATACTTTTGTGTATACTCCAAGAACCATATACCTGCCCAAAGACAGAATCATGCATTTAACCCTAACTAGAATTTCATATCACATGGTCCTTTGTCTACAGGGTCGAGCTCTAAAGTGTGGCAGTAAGTGAAAGTTCTTGTCTAATCAAAGTTACTTTCATTATTTCCCTTAAATTGCCCTTAAAGTTGAGTGCACGTAGTTTTATGTCTTCAATTCTGTGAGGTCATGCTTTTGCGTGCTAAAATTCAAGCTAGACGAGGGGTGAGAAATGAGAGGAACTCATGGGTAAACCTGGCCTTTCAACCATTCTGTCTTTAAGAGACTTTCAAGTGCCTGATAGAGAAGAAAGGATGGGATAGAAATGTGAAGCTTTCCTAATCACCAGCAGGGTCACTCTTTTTTTTTTTTTTTAATTAAACCTCTAAATTTAACACAGACTGATGGATGTATTTTTCATGGTAAGGATTAAAGGAGAAAGTGTAGGGACAAGTTTAGCACCTAACTTAAGTGCCTTGTAATGTGACTCTACTGTTCGGAGCAGAGCTCATTCCTTCATACTGCCTTCCTTTTTTGTGTGTGTGTGTGTGTCTTCTTTTTTTTAAATCTGAACATGTTAGCCATCATGTTTTGTAGGTACACATGCAATTTATGAGTTGCTGCTTCTATTTTCCTAGGCTAAGTTGTACTGATGGAAATGAACATGTTGACTGTCTTGGTCATAGTAGTCACCGGCACCAAAGGAACCAGCATTTGCAGAGGACATCCAGACCCTGCTGCTCTCTCCAGGGCATTCATTTCCCTTTGGTGTGAAGTCAGGATTTCCACATCAGCTGAATCGGTTGCTGCCATGACACTTTAAAATGAGAAGTGTTTTTTGCAAAGTCAGTTTTCAAATAAGTCACAGATAAGCCCAGAGGAAAGTGAGATAGACTGATTTACACCCTGATATAGACCCTCCTAGCACCACTGCTTTTTACCAGAGGATAGGTCCTCCCAAGTGGGCTTCAGATCACCTATGGTCAGTTGATAATGGCTGAAACTGGGTGGTGGGTACATAGAAATTCATTATGTTTGCCTCTTCTCGTTGTACAAGTTTGAAATTTTGTACAATCAAGAGGTAAAGGAACATACTCCTTTTGGTCTTGTTGCACCCTTTCTGTAGGAGCTCATGAAAAGCCCACAGTCAGGCTCTGGGGTCTGATCGGTCTGTCTTTGAACGTCAGCGCCCCCATGTAAGGCTGAGTGACCGTGGAAAGGCTGGGTGACGTCTCTGCCCTTCGGTGTCCTGGTCAGTAAAGTGGGGATAACACTAGTATCTAAATCATGGGTTGTTGTGGCAATTAAATGAGGTATCTCATGTCCAGGACTGCCTGACACACAGCAAGAGCTCAGCAGATTTAGCTATTGCTGCAAATTTTAGGTCACACTGAAGGCTTACAATCTTACAGCTAGGGTGTGCAGCAAGTGTGGATCAGAAAGGTGGACATGGAGGAATTTGTTTTCCTGTATCAAGGAGGCAGTTTGTGTAGTAGAAGAACAATACTCTAAAAGTTTACCCCAGTGTATACCTTTTTGCCTCCTACTTCTGTTCAAGTCACTTTATCTCTGTGTTAAGCCTCCTTCTGGGTGGGGGGGAGGGAGTCTAGGTTTTTGATTCAATATTCATTGGAGACAAAGGTATTTTGTTTAAAAGTCCCTTAAGTGAAATCACTGGGAAAATTATAAGACACTGCCTAACAGCCTAGATTTTAGTGGTCACAGAGTCTGGGTTTCAAATTTGAACGTGTTCACCTAATAGGTGATCTTGGCCAAATTAACTAACGGTGCTTGCTGTTTTTTTCATTGATAAAAAGAATGTTTGGGTAGGTAAATAGCTGCTACTTTAAAAATATATGTCTAAAATGTGTATCTATATTTCTACTACTAATACTAATAAATGATAATAACAGCCATTCCATTAAGTCATTAATCACCAAATAAACAAGTGTCTGCACCCACCTGTTGTGTGTGCCAGGCGTGATTAGGGGACAGCAATGAGAAATACACATGAAGTGCCTTCAACCAGAGATAATAAGCAAACCAACAGATGAGTAGCAGATATCAAGTGGTAATAAGTTCTATAAAGATAAAATAAAGCAGGATAAGTCAGGACGAGAGTGTCTGGTAATATGCTGAGGTGGAGGGTGGAGGGCTGTTTTTTGGCTTGGAAAAACCTCCAGAGAAGGTGATATTTGAAGCAGAATTACCAGGAGAGCATTGGAAGAGCTTTTCAGACAGGTAATAGAAAGTACAGATACGGGGCACCTGGCTGGCTCAGTCGGAAGAGCATGAGACTTGATCTTGGGGTCGTGAGTTCGAGCCCCACGTTGGGTATAGAACTTACTTAAAAAAAAAAAAAGTAAACTTTAAAAAAAGGAAGGAAGGAAGGAACAAAGAAAGGAGAAATGGAGGAAAAGAAAAGAAAAGAAAAAGAAAGAAAAGAAAAAAATGCGGTAGCTAGGAGGAAGAAATGCATGTATTTAACCATGGTCAGAGAAGGGGTTGGTGTGGTTGGACAGAGTGGGTGGGGCAGGATGCTGACAATCAGGGCTGAAGGAGGCCTGCTCCTAAGGGCTGAATGGTTTTGGATTTTTTATCAAGGAGGTAAGAAGCCACTTACTAGTTTTCATCAAGGACTGAAATGTCCAACTTGGGTTTTAAATCTTTTTTTTTAAATTTAATTTCTTTTCAGTGTAACAGAATTCATGTGTATGCACCACACCCAGTGCTCCATGCAATGCGTGCTCTCCTTAATACCCACCACCTGGCTCCCCCAACCTCCTACCCCCCACCCCTTCAAAACCCTCAGGTTATTTTTCAGAGTCCATAGTCTCTCCTGGTTCATCTCCCCCCCAATTTCCCTCAACTCCCTTCTCCTCTCCATCTCCCCATGTCCTCTGTGTTATCTGTTATGCTCCGCAAATAAGTGAAACCATATGATAATTGACTCTCTCTGCTTGACTTATTTCACTCAGCATAATCTCTTCCAGTCCCGTCCATGTTGCTACAAAAGTTGGGTATTCATCCTTTCTGATGGAGGCATAATACTCCATAGTGTATATGGAACACATCTTCCTTATCCATTCGTCCGTTGAAAGGCATCTTGGTTCTTTCCACAGTTTGGCGACCGTGGCCATTGCTGCTATAAACATTGGGGTACAGATGGCCCTTCTTTTCACCACATCTGTATCTTTGGGGTAAATATCCAGTAGCGCAATTACAGGGTCATAGGGAAGCTCTATTTTTAAATTCTTAAGGAATCTCCACACTGTTCTCCAAAGTGGCTGCACCAACTTGCATTCCAACTCGGGTTTTAAGAGATCTCACCTGGAGGCTGAATGGATAAAAGGTGGCACTGGGCGAGGACGGAAAGGAAGGCCCTTGCCATGATCCCGGCAAAAGAGGATGGCACTATGATGAGAACTGGGTCAATTCTGGATATATTTTAAAGAAAGAGTAGAGATGATGGCGCATTGAGGGCTGCTGCTAGCCCCGCTACACGTGTGTGAATTAGAACAGGGATGCAGAGGTAGATGTTTTCCCGCTTGGGGCCTGAGAACCTGGAGACATCTCTGTGTGGTTAGCATACGGGATCCCTTCCTCTCAGCAAACACACCCTGTACAGGGCCTGGCAAAGCTAACATGGGGAGCCTAAGGCTATTTTCAACACCTACTTGCCCTAGTGTCCCAGAGCCCTCGTATAGGGCTACGACTCTGGGCTGAAGAGAGAAGATACAGACAACTCCAGAGTTTGGGGCCTGGGCAGTGACAAGCATAGCCTTGCCACTTCCTGAGTTGAAAGAGGCTGCAGATGGACCAAGTTTGAGAAAAGAAATTAAGAATTTGGCTTGGAACGTGTTAAGCTTGAGAGGCATATCTTCAAGTGGAAATATCAATAGGCAGTTGAATATACAAGTCTAGAAGTAAAAGGAGAAGTTACAAATGGGAAATAAATTTGAGATTCATCAGCCTGTGAACTGTTATACATCATATTATAGGTAACGTATATGTTTACTACATGATATATAATAACCGTAATCATTCACAACAATAATGTCAAGAGAAAGTAGTCAAACAATTCCTATCAGGACTCTTAAAATTCTATGGATCCTTTTATATTTAGTTTTGGATATAAATGTTGTTAACATATACTTAGGGGGAAAATTCAAATGATTTTTTTAAAAAGTAAAATGAAACAAGTCCATATATTCATGACTTTCTCTTCCATTTCTAGAGGTAGCCACCATTAACAGTTTCTTTTTTTTATTAAATTTTTTATTAACATATAATGTATTATTAGCCCCAGGGGTACATGTGTGTGAATCGTCAGGCTTACACACTTCACAGCACTCACCATAGCACATGCCCTCCCCAGTGTCCATAACCCACTTTCTTTTATATTCTGAAATTTTCTCTGAATGCAGAAATATACATACATGTAGATAGGTATATATCTGGGTGTATTTGCTTTTTATATAGATGAGGTCATGTTATACATACTGTCTGCGGCTTAGAGTTTCCAAAAAGGTTTTGATAGATTTTGTAAAATCACTCTCTACAAATGTCACAGCGAACACCAGCAACAGAGCATAGATTGCTTCTTTTACCATGTCTTTTTTTAAAAAGATTTTATTTATGTATTTATTTATTTGAGAGAGAGAGAGCACATGAGCAGGGAGTAGGGGCTAGGTAGAAAGAGCAGGGAGACCAAGGGGGCTTCATCCCAGGACCCTGAGATCATGACCTTTGCCCAAGGCAGATGCTTAACCGCCTGAGCCACCCACGTGCCCCTGCGTTGTTGTTTTTTTTAAGATTTCATTTATTTATTTGACAGAGAGAGAGAGATATCACAAGCAGGCAGAGTCAGGCAGAGAGAGGGGGGGAAGCAGGCTCCCCTCTGAGCAGAGGGCCTGATGCGGGGCTCAATCCCAGGACCCTGAGATCATGACCTGAGCCGAAGGCAGAGACTTAACCCTCTGAGCCACCCAGGCGCCCCTGTGCCCCTGCTTTTATTTTACCATGTCTTAACTCTTACCGGACATGACCAAACGTAATCATTGTCAGTCTGGTAGTTGAAAAATAGCACCTTAAAAAATGTACGTGTTTCCTCCATATGTTCATTGGCCTTTCCTATTTCTTGTTCTGTGAGCTGTCTTTTCATGCCCTTTTGTACATTTTCCTAGGTTTTGAAATGGTTCGTAAGAGCTTTTTGTGTATGAGAGATATTGTTCTTTTGTCTGTGCTAAGCTTCTTCTCAAACACGCTGTGCCTTGAGTAATCGCTGCAGTGGGGCAGGGAAAAGGGCAGCTGACAGAAGAGGGGACCCTGGCTGGCGAGGACACTGGGGGCAGGTCTTCTCTGTGTCTCCTTCTTCCTTCTCCCTCCTTAGTCCCCCCTCCTATCCTTATCCCTCTTCTTTCTTTTATTTCCAATGTCCTTTGCCCTGTGTGTGCATATACATTTTTTAACTTTATAGACTTAATGCAAATTCTCTCAATCTTTCAATTTTGTGTCTTGGTGGTGGGAAGCCTCTTGACCTAACATGGCATAGGACCTCACCATTGGCCTGAACTTGCTGCTGGTACACAGGAGTGTATTTCCGTAATTGTGTCTGTGTTTTCACGATAATCAATGGGAGAAGTAAAAGGAAAAAGGAGGAAGCATCCACTGTGCACAAGATATTATGGAAAGCCTTGTGAATTTATCTCTTTTTATCTTCCCTGGGAGGCAGCTTTTATTGCTCTCATTTTATAGATGAGAAAACAAACTCTAAGTGAAATTAAGAAACTTGCCTGGGGTCCCATGCTTAGAAATTAAAATGTGAGACTGTAACAGATCTCTATGCTTCTGATAAATTATCATCAAGTCCACGTTGTCTTTAATGATTTTCCCCCCTCTAGGTTTAACAGAAAAGTCTCCCCCAAAATATTCTGGTTGTGTCAGTATGTTTGGGACTGAACTGATAGAAGATTATATTAATTCATTCAGTTGCTAGTCTGTGTTAGATTATTAGATGGGTAGATATAAATACAAGAATGCATTTAGTACCTTTGGAACATATTGTTTCACAAACAAGAAAGAACTTGCAGGAATTCATATGTAGCCTGGGGCTTATGCATTATAATTTTTCAGTCTGACGTTCCGGTTTGTCTGTTTCAATAATTATCCCCAGCATCTTTCTGGTGAGCTACATGGAGCAGTCTCCAGCGGTGACCCGGGAGGCTTGGCCCCTCACGTGGGTGGTTGTGGGATTTGGGGTGAGCGAGCATTTCAGCGGTCAGTTTCTTCCTTGCAGGCCTACAACGGGCACCACCAAGCCTTGGAAGTCCTTCTGCAGTCGTTGGTGGATCTGGACATCAGGGATGAGAAGGGCCGCACCGCTCTGGACCTGGCTGCCTTTAAGGGACACGCAGAGTGTGTGGAAGCACTTATCAGTCAGGGCGCGTCCATCTTTGTGAAAGACAATGTAACCAAAAGAACCCCACTCCATGCCTCAGGTGGGTCCTGTCAAGAGTCTGGTTGCAAGTCGAAGGAAAACGATGGCAGCATTTCCTTTCATCCCCACTTTTTAAAAATTTCAGTTTTCTTTCTATATCAACTCTGCCTACACTCTTCCAAAATGCTTTTGGCCCCACTATCCACTTGAAGAGGATAGTTGTTCTCTAGCCAGAAAGGCTCTAGCCTTCTTCTTTTGGAACAGTTTCAGGTTTACAGCAAAACTGAGAGGAAGGTACAGAGATGTTCTATATATTTCCTGTCTCCCTCCACCCCCCACCCACACACATGCGCAGACTTCCCCATTACCAGTAACCCTCCCCAGAGTGTTTCATTCATTACAATTGCTAAACCTCCAGGGACCCATCATAATTATCCAAAGTCCTCAGTTTACATTAGGGTCCGTTCTTGGTGCTCTCCCTTCTGTGAATTTGGACAAATGTATGAAGACATAGATCCAGCATTATGGTATCACATAAAGGAAGATACTAGAAACACGGCCCTAAAAATCCTCTGCACCCTGTCTTGCCTTCTTAACTCAGAAGAGAGTTCAGAATTTTGACCAGTGGCTATCCCAAAACTTCCTAAAGAGGAAGCAGGGTGTAATGTGATCTTCAAATGAGTTGCAAAGACAAAATCACACAGCATTTTATAGCATAAAATCAACAATTTTTTCACAGCTATTTCATAAAAAGTCATCAGACAGCAATCTAATGGGTACATCATTCTGCCAGTCTAAATGATGCTTCTTAGCTTCTTCTCTGGTGCTGATTCTTGATGCATCATGTGTAAAAATAGAGACTCTTAAAAGTATGTGTATATATCAAAAAGTAAGTAATTTGCCTGTTCGGGGACTTTTCTCCAGTAGACATAAAATAAAATTCCGTCAAGACATTTCTGGATGTTTACGCAGATATAAAGGTAACGTGGGAGAATCTGTAGCTCAGCGAAGGCATGAATTCCTTTCGGGTCAGGAATTCAATGATACCAGCTTTTGATCAGGACAGTTGATCCTGTCTCATAAAGAGAAATAACTATCTTATTAAGACCATGGAATAATGGGTGGATTGGGGAACAAAGGAGCAGAGACAGTTTTTCGAAAAGACTTGTTACTTGATTCTTGTTACTTGGAAAAAAAATATTAGGTCTTGTGAAACTATTTCCATATATATCCTTGAATTTCCAAACCACTGAAGAAAAGCAATATAGAGATTGAAAAAACATGGTGTTGCCTAATTACCTGGAAATGATTATTCCTGGAAAAAACTTGAGCCATGAGGTCAGTAATGGTTGGTAAGGTTAAACTATGAATTCTCATTTCCAATCAATCACACTTTGTGTTTTGCTATTCTTGATATTATTGTAAAATATCATTGTGATGTTTGGTGTTCAGGGCATTCTTGGTATTATTATAAAGTTCAAATTTAGTTCTCCTTAAAGATTAATTGTATGTTATTATGGCAAACATTCTCCTTTAGCTACAATGTACAGTATTTCCTGCCAGTTACAAAAGGCCTGTTTCGATGGTGGAACCTTGTCCTTGTAAACCGGTAAACAATGAAGGATGATCGTCCTTGATTTGCCACCGGGACACGGGTTGTGGGCCAATGGAGCCCCCTGGTGGTCAGGACGACTCACTCCTCTTGGGTTTCCCTCACGTCATTCATTGGAGATTCTCAGGCTGTCCTTTGACTCTATTCTCCACAAAATGTCTGCTGTGCAGAAGCTTTGCTTGCGCTTCCAGAATCTTCCAATTTGAGAGGCAGTTTGATTGTTTCAAATCCTGGGAGTACTGGGAGGGCCCGGAGCCAGGATGGAGAGTAGAGTTTTGGCACAGAGTTGCAGTGACAGTTGTGGCCTGTGAGCAACACGAGAAATGGCTGTCACTCTCGCCTGGGAGAGACGGGGCTGGTCTGAGACAAAGCTGGAGTGCGCAGGGCACAGCCCAGGGAGGTGCTAGCGTCTTTTTGCTAGAAGGCAACTGGGGAAACGTGTGTGGGAAGCGAATGAGAATTCTAGTGTTGCTGCACTTTTATAGTCGAGAGGAATGAAAATTACCTGAGGGCTATGAGCTACGTTCCAGAGCCTACTTACTGCTTTGGAACCCCACACCCTGCCCACCAAACCAAACCAAACAAAAACCACCTTAGAAATGGGTTTGTTCTCCAGCATTCCTAGATGATTTTCTTCTCTTTTTCTGTGTAGCCAAAAATCAAACGTCTTTGGAACTATTATGATTATGCGTATTTCAAGAATATCAAGTTGATATGGGAAGAGAAACCCATGAAAATCCACCAGACCTGCATTCTCATGGCCCCACTTGTCTGTATTGTTCAACTCTCAGTCCTCTGCCCATCATGTCCTTTTAAGCATCCATTGAATCCTTGCATATTTTACCAGTGGCAATAGATTTGGTGTAATTTTTCAAACGAAAAAACAGAACAGCAGCAGCAGCAGTGTATTGCCTGTACCCCAGTTCACAAAACGGCCTCCTGAGACAGCTAAACGAACGCACGCTGCCGAATGAGCGGAATGCCGTGGTCTCCACGATGTGGGCATTGTTCCTGCCGTTCATTTGAGTTGTGTCGCTGACTGTGAGCTAATTCTAATATGCATTGTCCCTGGAAGGCAAGTCGTTGTCCCGTTAGCGTTCTGTCACGACGGGCGGGCAATCAAACGAGTGTCAGACGCAGCTCTTAGAAGAACCTTCATCAGCCGAACATAGCTGCGTCTGTTCCCTTCCCTCTCCACAGCCATCGTGGGGTAAAAGCAGCGCGTTTTACGGTGTTCTCATTGTTCAGAAAGGAGAGAAGGTCACGGGGGGAATTTTAAACATATTTGTTCTCGTCCTACTCCCTCCATGGAAAGCCGTGTTTTCTGTAAGGCTATGGGTTCCATTCAACAGGCTGGAGGAAAATACCTTAGCCCAGAGGGTCATCATCCCCGGGAGGCTTGCTTCCCACCCTGGAGACACCACCACTCCCCCAAAGTAGTATCTCGCCTGATGCCCCCCAGGGGCACAACCTTGTATTTGACCCCAGCTGGTCAAGGCCAACATCAGGGCCCGCTTTCCCGCCTGCGGGCAGCCCCCACTAGGGTGGGCAGGGGCGCGGGGAGGATGAGGCAGCACCTGGGAAGGGGTGAGGCGGGCAGTGGAGTCACAGCTCGGCCAGGGACAGAACGGAGGGGCGGGAGGGGACGGGAAGTGGCGGCCACTCGAGACTCCGGGAGGCAGAGAAACCATGGGTTGTAGTTTGCGGAGCTTGTGGGTGGAGCTGTCCCCGCAGCTGCGGGGACAGCTGTGAGTCTCCTGGGAGCCGCCGGCCGGCCGTCAAGGAGCGGTGAGCCCAGAGCCTGCGCGCACCTGTCGGGCGGGAGGCTTTGCTGCGCGTCGCCCTCCTCCGTCAGAACTACTGCTTTCCCGTCTGCCTCCAAATGTGAAGTGACTGGGAGGGAAAGAAGGCAGGACCTGTGCCGCATCTCCCTTCCTCCTCCTCTGCTCCCCCCTTCCCGCCTCTCTCCCATCCCGCTCTGCTCCCCTTTTGTGCCCTTCTCCGCTCCTGCTTCTTACAAAGGGCGGGAGGCAGGCTGGACACGGGATTATAAGGAATTGGGTGACTCTCTTAGGGGAACACGAGGAGCAGCTGAACCTTCGGGAGGGGTTGTCAGTCCCATACGAGAAGGTAAGAGAGGACATCCGTTTTCCAGAACAAACTCTCAGTACAGGGGCCAGGAAGAAGTTAGGGGAGAACCAAAGTGCCGGGTGGGAAGGAACGGGGAGAAGAGTCGATGAGGAACACAGACGCTGGGGCACCTGTCGGGAAGCCTGGGGAGTGCTGGCAGCAGCACCTGGCACTAGTCTGAAGTCCGAGTAAACTTCACCTTGGAGGGATAGGTGTAGTGCTGGTCTATTAAGAGGGTGTCCGCTCTTTTCTTTTTCAGTAATCAATGGTCACACACTGTGTTTGCGGCTCTTACTCGAAATTGCAGACAACCCAGAAGCAATTGACGTGAAAGACGCCAAAGGACAGTGAGTGCTCTTAATCTGGGCCTGGGGCTGGCATTTCAGTCGCAGCAGGTAATCGGTTGTTCGTTGGACAGCCAGGCCTGTTGACGGCCGAATTCTAGTTTGAGGTATATATTTGGGGGAAATTCATAGTTGAGAGCCCTAGAACAAGGAGGGGGCTTGGCGCTGGAGTATATAGCCAAGGAAAGTATGGAAAGGGGTGTATCTTGACGGCAAGGAGCCAGCTTTTTATGTCTGTGACCATGAGTCGTGGCCCTGCTTCCATTTGTTTCTTCTTTGGATCCCTTCTTACCCTCTTCTGAAGCCACGGCATTCCCAGTTTTTAAACTAGTTATGACAGTAGGACAGACCTCAAGAGGTTATCTCTATCATAAAAAAAAAACTTCATATTTTTATCATTTCTGAGTTTGTTTTTCCAAAGTATTTTCCATCTGTTAGCCCATCCCCCCCACCCAGTCTTCCGGAAGTGCACGGAGTGACTCACCCCGGATGCATGAATTAGAGTCAGAGTTAAAACGGGAACCTCACCTCCCAGGTCCGACACTCTGTTTTTTTCCCTCTGGACTTGTCAGGCTTTTCTTCACGGCAAGGAAACTTGAATGAAATAAAATCTTAAGCAGAAATTCAAGGTAGAAACTATGAAGATAGAACTAAGATGATAGGAGCAAGAGAGTCTCCTGTGTAGACACACTCCCTGCTCAGTGATTATTTGGAGAATGCCACACAGTTTTGAAAATGATGGGATTAACATGAACAGTTTGAGAAGCAACCTTCCCCTGTTCCACCTGGACCCCAACACCATTCCAGGCGGCCTTTACAGAGCAGGGACGGGGATAGCTTGCTCCATGCAGCATGGAGCGAACTGGGGACACTCGGAAAATATTAAGCAATTGTTAAGAGGAGAGAGAAAGAGAAGAGAGAGAGGGGTCCTCCCTCTGGAAGTAAGTGATGGGTTTTTGTTTGTTCACTTTCCCCGATCTTCCTTGATTTCCTTCCTTCCCCTTGATTTCTCTGCCTAGAACCCCGTTGATGCTTGCCGTGGCGTACGGACACATTGATGCTGTGTCACTGTTACTTGAAAAGGAAGCCAATGTAGATGCTGTTGACCTCATGGGCTGCACAGCTTTACACAGAGGGGTACGTGCCTTTCCTCGGCTTTAGTGAAGTAATTTTGCAGTGAGCTCGTTTCCTCTTTTTTTCCCCCATATGAAGCTTTAGTAAAAAGGCTGTTCCCTAAGATAAGTAATTAATCTCAGCCAGTCGGTAGAACATGCAACTCTTGATCTCCGGGTCACAAGGTGAAGCCCCACATTGAGTACAGAGATGACAAAGAAAGAAAGAAAATACAAAACCTTCTGCAAAGGTAAAATAACAGCTACTCCTAGGTCCTGCTTTTCAGAGTTCATGTTAGATTGTGATAATGGATACAGGAACACCCGCTGTTGGTGGGATTGGCTCTGGTTTGTGATTATGCACACATCCTAGAAAATTTGCAAAAAAAAAAAAAAAGGCTCAAAGAAGAAAGTCACAATCACCAGTAATCTTACCCCCTGGGGATAACTACATGTCGTGTATGTATCACCAGTCTTTTTTGCTGTGTAGGGGTTTGTTTTGAATTTAAAAAGAGAATACTGAAGATGCTATTTGGAACCTGCTTTTTTTCCCAAAGTAAATCAGGGACCTTTTTCCATGTCACTAAATATTTTTCTGCCCCATTATTTTAATCTCCCATTGTGTGCAGGAGTTGTAATTTATTCTGATGATTTCCTAGTTTTCAGTGGCCACGCTATTTCTAATTGTTCCTTATTGCAAATGTTGGCCCACTTGCCACCTGAAATATGTATACTGTGGATGATTCTCCATACGTATCTGCTGAAATTTTTCTAAAACATGCCAAACTAAATGAAACAAAACCAGAAATCATCAAGTTGCTGCTTGGGAATGGTGCCGAACACTATGGTGAATGAAATGAAGAACAATAAGCGGTCAATGTCATAATCATCGTTGACGACTTCCTGTGGGCGGAGCCACGGGCTGGGAGACTTTACTGTCTCCTTACAACCTGCGAGTCGCTGTTGCAGTTCCCGCTTACAGGTAGACGAAGTGAGGCACAGACGGGCAGATGGATGTGCCCATGGTTTACGAGCAGGAAGCCGGGGCTCCACCTGTACCTTCCTGATTCTAAAAGCCGGTATTTTCTGCTCTAGCATGAGACCCTTCAAGTTTATGTTTGGAGAGTCTAGAGATGTTTCTAAGATGCTGGTGTGTTGGCAGACTTCTCTGTCATGAATCTTGCTGGGGTTGTCCCCCTCTGTCCTCTGACCGATCCCCGGTAAGGCCCAGGCGTCTGTCTGCTCACTGGGAGCCGAGCCTCACGTAGTCACCGCCTTGCTTCCTGCATCTCTGCCCTTCTGAGATGTGTTTTGTGTTTTTCATTGCGATGCATCAGATTATGACAGGCCACGAGGAATGTGTGCAAATGCTGCTGGAGCAAGAAGTGTCGATTCTGTGTAAAGACTCCAGAGGGAGGACCCCGCTGCACTACGCAGCTGCTCGCGGCCACGCCACGTGGCTGAGCGAGCTGCTCCAGATGGCACTTTCCGAGGAGGACTGTTCTTTCAAAGACAACCAAGGCTACACGCCGCTGCACTGGGCTTGTTACAATGGTGAGTGCATTGCCCGTTGACTGATTCCAGTAGATTCCCTACCCGGCATGGCTGTGGTCTCAGCGGAGGTGAGAATGTACTGTAACGTCATAAACCGTGGTTTCCGAACTTTCTGAGCCTGTGATACCTTTTTTCTTTTTTGAGCTTTTCCCTTCATGACTACCATGATGCCCTATTTTGGTTAATCACCAACATGTAACTCCCACTCAGAACCTCTGGTGAGCTGAAGTAACTAATTTTAATCAGGGTTTTTAGTTTACCCGGGCAAACAAGAGCGCCAACAAGGAACTAAAATAATACGGCTAAAAACAAACAAAAAAATATGATGTAATGATCTGTTACAGTTGCCTGCTAGTATACACATGATTTTTTTTTTTTTTTGGCATTTCTTTTTATGTCCTGTATCCCCTGTTTATTTAATTGCACTTGTTGTTTGGGAGATTTTAACGTTTCACGTACTCGAGTAAAAAAGGAAAATGCGTACTAATTGGAACATATCAGAAATACTGAAGTGCCCAAAGTTGTCTCCATTTCCAAATTTACCTTCTGATGTAATTCGGTAGGTATCGTTCATAATTTTCCCTTGAGAATAATAAATAAATACAAATTGTATATGCATCTATTTTTGAAAACTAGAATCATGTCACAAATATTAGATAACTTTCTTTTTTGTTACTGTTTACATAAGTTTCTTTTTTTTTTTTAAAGATTTTATTTATTTATTTGACAGACAGAGAACACAAGTAGGCAGAGAGGCAGGCAGAGAGAGGAAGGGAAGCAGACTCCCTGCTGAGCAGAGAGCCCGATGCGGGACTCGATCCCGGCACCCCGGGATCATGACCTGAGCCGAAGGCAGAGGCTTAACCCACTGAGCCACCCAGGCGCCCCTGTTTACATAAGTTTCTACTGGAGATATTCTCACAGGTTAATATGTATCAGTGTACGTGGGTCTTTTTCATAGTTGTCTATTTTATAGCGTGCAGCGGGATACGTAGACACACGTGTGAGTGTGTGTACCGGAATTTATTGTTTATTCATACCAGATCCTTGTTGATGAGCATTCAGATTATTTTCAGGTTTTCTCTGATTACAAACAATGCTTCAGTGTGTGTGTTCATATTAAGGGACCAGAAATTCTGTCAGTTAAGTTTCCAAAAGTGAAATTATTGGTAAGAGAGCATGTATATTTTTTAATTTTAGTGAATTATACCATATTGCTTTTCAAAAAGAGTATAAAAGTGTATGACTCCATCAGACATGTATATAAAACTTACTACTTTCTTAAGCCTTTGCCAGCTCAAGACAATATCATCTTTTTTAAAATTTTTGTCAATTTGAAGGGCAAGAAACAGGCACCTCATTATTTCAAATTGCATTTCTCTGATAGTCTATTTATTTATGTATTTGAATTTCCTTTTCCTCTTCTGGACATGCCTTTTTCATCTGTTGCCCATTTTTTTTTCCTATTGAGTTCATCATTTCTCATATGTTTGTAGAAGTACCTTGTCTTAGAAATAGGAACCCTCCACTTGTTATGTATGCGGCAAATGTTTTCTCTCCATCTATCATTTGTTTTTGTTTCTTGTTTCTGATACCCTTTTCCATGCAGAGATTTTGAACTTTTATTAGTTGAATCTGTCAAATTTTTTCTTTTATTGCACATAGGTTTCCAATCTTGTTTAAGAAGCTCTTCCTCCCACCCCAATTTTATGTGGATAATTTCCCAAATACTTACTTGGTTTCTATAATTTTATTTTTCCATTTTCAATTCTTCTATTAAAATCTTCACCCAGAAACTCTGATTATTAGGACCAAAAAGGTTTTTGGGGTGCTCTCATATATTGACGTCAGACCTTTCATTATGCTTCCATTATAGTCCTCCTTTTTTCAGTGAGAGCAAGTTTTCTCCTGTTCAGCCGTTGGCAGATGGTGATTTTTTTCCACTTACTAATGGATGAGAGCTCCCTAACCACTATCTGAGTCAAGCTGTGAGAGCTCTCTAGCACTAGAAAACCTAGTGGAAGGGGAAGACACATTAAGAGTGCTGATTACAGACCACATCCTCTCCTCCAGAGCCGGGTGGATTGGGGATAGCAGGTCTCTCTGTTCTTGGGCCACTTCAGGTGCATACAGAGAAGGAGGGTCTGTCCTTTCCCAAGCAAGCACCCTTCCAGTACAGTCTTCTAGATCCAGGGTTCAGGCTCCCATCTTCCCAGATCCCTTCCATGAGCACTTTGAAAATTGACATTTGTGCAAGTGTTCCCAGTCCTCCCTACATAGACCTTAGGTTAGAATTCATAATGGTCTCCAAGGAATGGTAGGTTTAGATGCTGCCCTAAGAGAGGTCCTTTGCGGGGGATTCATACTCCTGGAGGGGTTGAAGTGTTTGGGACTACTTGAGTGAGAGTTGGATGTAGTTGGAAAGCTAAACAACTTGAATCAAGTTAGGGGATTTTATATTCATTACTTCATATGCCTCTCCATCCTCCTAAAAGCAGTTTCAGCTTTTCTCTCTACAGGTTCAAGAAAGGTGTGACTTGTATTTTAACACTTAAAATTATCCAATCTACATAATTCTGGGATAGATCATAAGTGAACTCTAATTTAGCACTAAATCCAGCCAAGAAGAGGTTCAGGACAATAGTCTCTATTCCAAAGCCAATACTTGCTCCTCTTGCTCAAGGCACATTGTCTCACAAACCACAGTTAGGCCTTTTATCAACAAAAACTCCATCATCCTGTGACATGAGAAACTGGGGCTCACAGATCCTAAGTGTGTTGCCTAAGTCATGTAACAAGTAAGCGGACAGAACTGGGGCCTTACTCAACTCAAACTCGGTTGATTTAGACACTATTGTCATTTTGTTGAAAATAATTCCTCACATTCATTAATCTACTTATTAAAAAAATACTTATTGGGTGCATACTGTTTGCCAGGAACTGGTCATGGTGTCGTTTTAAACCTTCCATAGTATTTTATAGTCAAAGCCCTTTCACCTGCATTGTCTCAAATACCGCTTTTTGTTTGTTTGTTTTTGTTTTTAAGACTTTATTTATTTATTTGACAGACAGAGATCACAAGTAGGCAGAGAGGCAGGCAGAGAGAGAGGAGGAAGCAGGCTCCCCGCGGAGCAGAGAGCCCGATGCGGGGCTCGATCCCAGGACCCTGAGATCATGACCTGAGCCGAAAGCAGAGGCTTAACCCACTGAGCCACCCAGGCGCCCCTCAAATACCGTTTTCTATCAATCGCATCTTCTTTCCTGAATTGGGTTGCAGAATTGTAAGTGAACCCATTCATGTGGGTGAAAGGAGAATTACCTGTTGTAAACATGGGCAAACTGAGGCATACCTATGTCAGGCATCTCTCTCTTGAGAGCTGAGAATGACATCGAATCTATTCTACTTGCAAATGAGGTCCCTTCTTTATCTCTTTCTCTCCTCTAGAACATACGGCCTTCCCTGTTTCATTATGTCCCCGAACACCTGTGAACATAGTTAATGACGTTGTGGCATTTTGTTTATTCCGCGGAGAATGACTATTCAGCCAATTCAGGGAAATTCATAAGCCAGAATTCAGTACTTAACAACAGCAACAAAAATAGACTGTGTTGAACAAAATTTCTTTCTTGGAAGCTCTCTAAATTCTGTTGATTCCTTGCAGGTAATGAAAACTGTATAGAGGTACTTTTGGAGCAAAAATGTTTTCGCAAATTTATCGGTAATCCCTTCACTCCACTGCACTGTGCAATGTAAGTAGAAATGCTGGGACTTGATGGTGTTGCTTTAATCCTTTTAACTATATACAGAGAGGTTGCTTCTCTGGGAAGGGACAGGCTTTTAGGCTATAGGTAAGACCAATATATTCCACTTTGCTGCTAATGGCAAATGGGTCTGATAGCAAAGTGTGGTCCTGAGCGTTAATGATTTTCCAGGAGCTTTTTGTGGAGTGCCCAGGTTCCAAGGCTGGTCACAGGTCACCTGAGAGAAACTACATGAAGGGTCCTGGGTGACTAAGAGGCACATTACACCCCAGGTGGAGAGCGCTCCAGAGGTAACACACTTTTGTGTACCAAATTCTAAATACAAGTTGGGGTTAACAGCAATATACCTGTGGATGATTTGAAGACATTTTATGCCAGGAAGACTTTTTGTATATTGTACTTCTCCATTCTTCCTCCGTTATAAGTTCTTTTTCGATAAATGCACTTTTTGCTGCCATCTCGTGGCATGAAGCATCGTTTAGCGTGTACAGTGACTTCAGGGCCGACTTCCGTGGTAAGCCTGAGGGAACGTGGTCTCCTGGGCCCTGCTTCGTCCTTGCGTTGTCTGCGGGCTTCACATGCCGCTGATCCTTTGATTGAAAGATACCGCAGGCATAAAGTGGATGAATAAAGAAAGAGTAAGGAATAAAGGGTAGGGGAGATTTTAAACGTGAAAGAACCATGTCTTTGTTACTTGGGTACCCCCCAAAAATCTAACGTGATCCCTTGCATAAGTGATGTGCGGTAAATTCCTTCCTGGATATAGGGGTTCTGAGGAAATGCTGGGGTTCCAGAATGTGCGCTGTTAGAACTGTTCAGTTGATTAAAGAAGACATTTCAAGTGATACACACTTTATTTTACACTTCATGAAGCAGACAGTTTTCACTTGCAAGATTTCAGAGAACTGCTGACTGAGGCAGAAAACCGGAAGTCTCCACAAAATAACAGGAAACAGGGAAGAGAAGGAGTAAAAATACCTGATTAGCTAGGGTTACATATCTGGCCTTATTTGAGGTCTCGGAGGAATGGGGCAATCACCCATATCTCTTGGTCATTATTCATTCATGAGTTAACTAGATGGTCTGACCTCTGGGAAGATGGAACATTTACAAGAACATGAAACCTGAAAGTTAAGGGGTTTGGGGCTGACGTTGTTTCCCAGGATCAGTGGTGCCCGGCCTACTGAGTAGGTTCATGTGGGATCCGTTTGGCAGATCTTGCTCCCCACTTTGATCAACCTCTGGTCAACCAAGAGGTTTGGGCAAAGGTGATGTTGCCAATTATTCTCAGCTACCGTTGTCTCTTTGGGTCTCAGTCTCTAGTTCACGGGAGATGATGTTGGGTTTTCATTCTAGTTGGAAGGAGACCGTATGTTACCTGGCTCATGGCTGCACCCACTCATCCAGAACCCTTGAGAGAACAGGCCAGGAAGATAATTATTAATAGTAAAAGTATTCCTAATGTTTGCAGGGCATGCCTGACCCAGGGTCCCCATGAACAAACCAACTAGAATTGCAGAAGTTAAGAAATAATCCCAGAGAGAGGACACTTCTTGAAGCTGGTTGGCCTGTTGATCAACTTATGCAGTTATTTATTTGTCAAAAATATCAAAAGATTTTAAAATACTTAGTCAAATAGGATCATAGGTCACTGTGCAACAGTGCTTAGTTAACCATTCACCCGAGGTGATACAGCTAAGGACATTAAAGATAAATACAGAAAGTTAGGTAGTGGCTCAAAAACAAGCCAAAAACCTCCATAGCTCTAATTTTTTTTTTTAAGATTTTATTTATTTATTTGACAGAGAGAGATTACAAGTAGGCAGAGAAGCAGACAGAGAAAAGAGGAAGCAGGCTCCCCGCTGAGCAGAGAGCTCGATGCAGGGCTCCATCCCAGGACCCTGGGATCACGACCTGAGCCGAAGGCAGAGGCTTAACCCACTAAGCCACCCAGGCGCCCCTCCATAGCTCTTCTAATGTTAAGAAGACTGGGCTTTCTTTCTTTTTTTTTTTTTAAGATTTCATTTATTTATTTGACAGACAGAGATCACAGGTAGGCAGAGAGGCAGACAGAGAGAGAGAGGGAAGCAGGCTCCCTGCTGAGCAGAGAGCCTAATGCGGGGCTCGATCCCAGGACCCTGAGATCATGACCTGAGCCAAAGGCAGAGGCTTTAACCCACTGAGCCAGCCAGGCACCCCAAGAAGACTGGGTTTTCTTAAGTAATTAAAGATAAATTTAAAATTTATAAATAAAATATAAATAAATATATAAATATTTTTATTTATAATATAAAATATAAATAAAAATAAAATAATTTATAAAAATAAATTAAAGATTGATCAAGATAGCCTAAAGCACAGTAAATTATTTTGGTAAGACAAAGAATCTCTGCTTTTCAGGAGGGTTACTTAAGAGGTTAAAAAAAGGGGCACCTGGGTGGCTCTGTGGGTTAAAGCCTCTGCCTTCGGCTCAGGTCATGATCCCAGAGTTTTGGGATCGAGCCCCGCATCGGGCTCTCTGCTCAGCAGGGAGCCTGCTTCCTCTTCTCTCTCTCTCTCTGCCTCTCTGCCTACTTGTGATCTCTGTCTGTCACATAAATAAATTTTAAAAATCTTCAACAACAACAACAACAACAACAAAATTTACTTACATTTTCTTATTAAGAGCAGATCAATAATCTAAGGGGGAAAAAAAAACCTTTGTTCCTTTAACAGAGAGAAAACCAAATTCTAATTTTGCACTAGTGTACTTTTGATATTAAAACTCATTTTTTTTAAACTTAGGTAACTCCATTCCAATCTTAGCCAGCTTGACCACAGAGAATTCCCTTTCCAAGATTCCTCTTCCACAGACTTTTTACATCCATTCCACAGAGCTTTTATATCCATTCAGATTTTGTCCTAAGTTTTCCCAATCTTTCTCATTCCAGAAAAAACCAACAAATAGTCATTTTACTTTAGGAAAAAATTACTTTCTCTTTTTTCTTACCAAAAAATAAATAAATAAATAAATAAACCCAAAACTGTGTCTTTCACGCCTTTCCTTATCCAAAAAAAATACATTCTACTTTTCTTAAAATTATTTATTTCACCCTTATTTTTTCTAAATAGTTTTAATTGTTTAAAAATTTTAACCCCTAGGGGCACCTGTGTGGCTCAGTCGTTAGGCGTCTGCCTTCAGCTCGGGTCATGATCCTGGGGTCCTGGGATCGAGCCCCGCATCGGGCTGCCTGCTCAGCGGGGCGCCTGCTTCTCTCTCTCTCCCACTCCCTCTGCTTGTGTTCCCTCTGTCTGTCAAATAAATAAATAAAATCTTAAAAAAAAAAAGTTAAAAAAAATTTTTTTAACTCCTAGAATCCTTCATGACTAGTGAAAACAAAGGTAAGCGCTGGTGGATTGTCAGTTACGTTAACATTCTGTGAATTGGCAAACTCATAAATAAACTCCTTCTTCATGATACATATTTCAATGTGGTACAAAACACATTTACTAATGGAGCCAAATATCTGTAGTTCCTCCATCAAAGGAGGCCAAAAGTGGGTAAATCTATGTTCAGCGATAATGTTTCAGAGTTTTATATTAATTGGAAATGATCCAGGAGTCAATGAATATGCGTTATTTAAAGTATTCAGTTTAACTAAGGTTTCCCATTACCAAAAACATTTTGGAAACTATTTTTAAGTCTACATGCCATAAAGCATAATTGTTGTCAAAAGTTTACTTAAAAACTTTTACCTTATATCTGTTTAATTTACTGGTTCTTAATAATTATGTTTAGATCACGCATGAAAACTTTGAGATATTAAACAGCTAACCATCATCTTAAATTATCTTTCTGATTGACAAATTCTGTAACAGTGATAACATGAGCTTATTTGACCTTTAGTAAACCTAGGTAGAATCAAAGTTTTATTTCTGCATTATAAGTGCTCATAACTCTGAAGACATGCCTGTTTTAATTAAACCAACTAACCTAAAACTAGTCCTTGTTTACCAAAGATGAACCCAGATCATTTGAACCTGAAAAGCATTTAACTCAAATATAGAAACCCAGTTTCTATATTTCTGAAAGTATACATGACCTATGTAAGTGCTCTTTTTATTATTATCTTATTTTATTTTTATTTATTGAGGGGCACAGGGAGAGGGAGAGAGAGAATCTTAAGTAAGCTCCACTGGGTAGTGGAGCCTCATGCAGGGGCTCAGTCTCACAACCCTGAGATCATGACCTGAGCCGAAACCAAGAGTCAGCCGCTTAACTGACAGGCACCCCAAGTGCTTAATGTTCTTTAAGCCAATTAAATAGAGCTCTTTACGAATTAATTTTGACAATACCATCTGGAGATAGAAAACAACATAATGTACATACATAGACATACATACACATATAGACATGAACAGAAATCTTAACTTTTTTTTCTTTTTTTCCTGTTTTTATTCACATATAATATATTATTTGTTTCAGGGGTATAGGTCTGTGAATCATCAGTCTTACATAACTTTTGTTTTTAAATTTTAGGCTTTAAGCAGGTATGATAATGCAAAACTAAACTAGTTTATTTAAAAAACAAAACAAAAACACAGATCCAGATTGTGTTTCTGGCAAATGGAATAGGTTAAGGTTATCTGCTCAGATGGCTTAAACTTTCTACTAATATTGAGAAAACTTGAGATTTTTTAATTTTTTTAAAATTCCAGTATAGTTAATATATAGTGTTGGTTATTTTTTGGGTTTTTTTTTTTTAAGTTTTTATTTAAAGTAAATTCTGTGCCTAGTGTGGGGCTTGAACTCAAGACCCTGAGATCAAGAGTGGCATGCTCTACTGACTGAGCCGGCCAGGTACCCTTAAGTTTTTATTCATATGCCAGTTAGTTAACATACAGTGTTATATTCATTTCATGTGTACAATATAGCGATTCAACAATTCCATACATCACCCAGTGCCCATCAAGACTTAAGATTTTTTATTTCCCTAGTTTCCAAATACCCTTTATTTTTTTTCCTTCTTTTTTCTGATAGCAGTTATCCCCCTGAAATGTGCATTTCAAAGAGAGGGCCTGGAAAGGAGTTCCTGGAGAAGACCGGGTAGAGCTCAAAGGCACAGGGACAGAAAGCAAGATCCTTCAAGAGGGATTTTCCGATACCTATAAGCCAGTTGAGATGAGTAAAAGAGGTTTGGGGATTGGTAAAAAGGATAAGCAAGCTTTTTCTATTCTTTAAAAACTCAATTTGTAAGGCAAGGAGAGTTGATTTTAATTCCTCATAAAAAGGGGGGCTGACCTGTTTATCCAACTACATTCTCTTTAATTTTCTTCTTTGTATCAAGGAGAAGATCTTCCTTCAACTGAGGTAGAAATCAAATGATTTCTTTGTTCTAGATTTAGAGCTGTTTATCTTTGGAATGCCCCCCAGTCCCTACCCTTCACCCCATACATAGCTTCATTTTAGCTTACTGGGAAGGCCTAAAGAAAGTCACAATTAGACTCTGAATGCCAGCTGCCTATTTGGCCAACTTCTGACCAACTGTAAAGCTACTTTAAAAAAAAAAGAAGAAAAAAAAAAAGGCCTTTCAGTATCTTGCCCGGTTTCAGCCAGGATGAACAATAACTATTCCTGGCAATACTGAACAACCCATGAATGCAAAATCCCCTCAAAGATGGTGCAAAAGATACTACTTTCCCAAGATCCGGAGCTACCTCCCCAAGAAAGTCAAAAGAAAGAAGGATTTAGGACAAACAAGAAGGCCGTAGCAGTCCCTGGGAGAGAAAAGGATCAGTAACCAATGGGTCTCTCAAAACCAAATAAACAAGAGTGTGAATTTGGAAAAGAAGGGACAACACGAAATTATACCTTCCCCCTTGACCAGCTGCCAGAGAGACCAGGAAAGCTGAATCTGGTGAGAATTCTCACCATTTGCCTAACCCTGCTGGTTTTCCCAGGTCCCATCTGCAGGCTCTGGAGTCAGTGGCATTTAAAGTAGAGACTATTGTCCTCGCATCTACCAGAATTGGGCAAGATTTTTCTATTAATTTTAATTTTACTTCCCCTTAATTGTTAGAATAACTGGTAGCAGTTGATTAGAGAATTGTTTGGTGTCTCGTCAACACCGGAAGGGGTCCTTACAGGGGCCCTCCTTTGAGGGTATATGTGGGGGCATCTGAGTCGCTATCAGAGGATTTGCACAAAACCTTCTAGGATAATCTTCTTCCAGTGTCCTGATGGATTGCACATGAGACACCAGTTTCTGAGTCAGTGTTTTGATGATGGTGGAATGGGGGAAGCCCAGGTGTGGTTTGGGTTTCTGGCCTTGGAGCAGTTGCAGCAATAAGGCCACTAACTTGGCAAAGACTTGTTTCTGACCCTGTAGCCCCTTCGCAGTGGAAAGGCGATTCAGATACAGAATTCGTAGACTGTGAGCACTGAGGTAAAGAAGGAGAGAGGGCAGTGGCAGGAGTCATTTCAGTCTTACACTCTCGGTTTTAGGTACCTCTTGTGTCTTTAGTTTTTCATTAGCCTTGGCAGTGGATCTTTCAGTGAAGCTGTTTTGGAAGCTTCTGCATACCCATTACAATAGTATCCCATTCTGTTTGTTGATTTGGGAACCCTTGCTTTCAAGTGTAGTTCTTAAATGAATGATCTTCTCTAACGAGAACATTCCCTATGCCGGTCATCGTAATTCTGGGTCGTCTCAGTAAGATTTTGCCGTTTTTGTAGATTTCTATGGCAGCCATGGTTTGTGGACATAAAATAAGCAAGTGTTCTGGGAGGCAGAGTGTGCAGTTCTCTGAACCTCGAGGATCTCATTTTTTTAGCGAAGCCTTGAGTCTCTTGGAGCCAAATTAATACCTGAAAGAGATGTGCCGCCAGGTTTGGGATCTGGATGGTGTTGGGATTCAGTGTACCTTGTTGCATGGAAATTTTCTTGAGGTTGGCGAGTGACCCACTGCCAATCTAACCTGTTCCATAACTAACTTATCCTGTGGTGGGAGTCTTAGATTTATGTGGCTAGCACTCTAACGGCTTTTAAGTGCTCAACCCATGCCCATCCATTTTGTGGCTTTGCCTTCTAAGGTTCTCATTAACAATAGATCTTTTACTCTTCACAAGCTTTCTTTACCACGATGGACACCTAATGGCTTTTAAGAGTTCAGCTCATCCCTACATAGACATTAATGTGCTATGGTTCTGCCGTTTTGTCTTAATTTATTTCCACAAATCTCCCAGTGGCTTATGCTGTGGGCTGACTTAAAGGTCCTTGATAGTCTGCTACTGTTGTAGATCCCCACTCTAGCTGTCCCAGAACCTTTCCTGCATCACAGAATCTTTCTGGGAACTTGCCCTTAAAAAGTTTTGGATAAAGTTTGTTTGGCTTAGAGAGTTACACACAAGGAGGCAGACCTCAAATCCAAGAGTGACCCACCCTTAGCCCTTGGCAGCAAGAGGAACAGTGGACTCGGGGTTCAGCAGGTGCCTTGTCTCCATGTACACTCCTGTAGGCTGTGAGTAGTCAACTTCAAATCCCACCTCGTCGCTAAAACGGTTCAGATGGACTCTTGAGACTGAAGACTGCCTGCCTCAGGAAGTGTTAAGTAAAGTTTATCTGTAGGACCCAAATTGTCTCCTTGAATTATTTGAACAGAACAGAAAGCACAGAGATTTGCACCAGACATTTTAAAATGTGTCTGATTATTAAATATACGGTGCACAGGATGATGGAGTAGGAGGGGATATATAATTTTTTAATGTTAAATTTTTAAATGTAAAATATATTTTCATTTTAGAATAAATGATCATGAGAATTGTGCGTCGTTGCTACTTGGGGCCATAGATGCCAGTATTGTCAATTGCAGAGATGACAAAGGCAGGTAAGTGATCCTAAGGTGGCCTGCCTCTTGTCTTGATCAGTCCTAGTCTCTGCTTTGTGGTTGCAAAGTAGCCAGACACTTGTTATTTTTTAATTGAATAAGTAACATAAAAGCATGGTTTTTATTTTTTTATTTATCTTTTTTTTTTAATTATTTTGTTTCCGTAATCTCTATACCCAACATGGGGCTCAAACTTACAACCCTGAGATCAAGAGTCACATGCTCTACCTAGTGAACCAGCCAGGCACCTCTAAAAGAATGGCTTTTAAAAATTAAATATAATAAAGAGTATATAACAATTATATAAAAATATAATAAAGAGTATATAAATAATAGAGTATATAATTAAATATAATAGAGTATATAATATAATATAATTATAATAAAATTTAAATATAATAAAGAGTATATAATTAGTATATAATTATAAATATAATTAGAGAAATTACTCTTAGTCTTTTCTTCCATCTAGAAAACTACCTTAAACTATTCTTTTATATTTAAATTCAGTATTTATATTCAATTTTTTATATTTAAATTTTTTATATTCTCTCCAGTATTTTCTGTACATAGCTACCACCATATATGAAAATATATGCTCATGTTCTTTTTATGCAAATAGAATTCTATTGCAGTGCTCTGCTTTTAGTGTATCTTGGAGAACTTTTCATACCAGAATATATAGATTTACCATATTCTTTTTAAAGCTGGATATTACTTCATTGAATGGACAGACGTTTACTCAGCCTGCCTTCTATTGAAGAACATTTAGTTGTTTCTAATATTTTACTGTTTCTAATATTTTACTGTGAAACAGCCTAGTATTTTATGTGTCTGTTCACATGACCAAGTATGTCTAGGAGATGGAAGTTTTAGACTTAATTTTTAATTTTGATAAATAATACAATTTGGGCTCTTAGAAAAATCAACTCTCCATATTAGATAATGGGGGCTTTTTTATTATTTAAATACCCAATTATCTGCAAATTTAAGGCTCAATTTTGAAAGTATCCTTTTTAAGTGATCTCTACACCCAGTGTGGGGCTCAAACTCACGACCCCAAGTTCAAGAGTCACGTACTCTACTGAGCCAGACAGGCACTCCAAATCTGAAAGTATCTTTATCAAAAATGAGAAGTCACTGGAACTCAACATCAAAGGGTCGGTAAAGATGCTAATTTTATTATCAGGGCCACCACTGCCACCCTCCAAATCTAGGGGGCGCCATTCACACAGGTGACTGTTCAGTGTCCTCCCAGAATGGGAGAAGTTTTAAGTCCCTGGGATGACACTGTGGCCATGCTTCTCAGGCGGGGACAGAGAGAGTGTTACGTCTACAGGAAGCTAGAATCCTGTTTGTCTTACATCATTAGGACACCCCTGCATGCGGCGGCATTTGCTGACCACGTGGAGTGCTTGCAGCTTCTTCTGAGACACGACGCTGAAGTGAACGCAGCGGACGCCTCGGGGAAAACAGCGCTGATGATGGCGGCTGAGAACGGGCAGGCGGGCGCTGTGGGTACGTGCTCGGCTGCGGGGCTCCGTGCTCATGCCCGACCCAACCGCGGTAACTGTGTAAAACCGAGAAGTCAGTTACTGTCTTGGCATATGCATGTAAAAAAGGCCAATGTCTTATTTAAGCCACTCGATTCTACTTGCTGATTGTCTTCAGTCCCCTGTTATTGATGATTGGTAGACCTTGTCTCTGAGCAATAAAAGATCTCAGCATTGAGAGACCAAATACAGCAACAGAATTATTTTACCTGGAAATAACAAAGCTACAAAGATGATTACAATGAATGTCTGTAGACCTTGGATTTCAACAGAACAGTAGGGCAGTAAATTTTTCCTTTTTTTCTTTAAAAACATCAACTATGATGATGTGTCCGTACTAATTTGAATGTGTTATTGTAATTAGCATGTCGCCCAAGTAACTCTCTTTTGGCTTTTTCTGTAGATATTTTGGTGAACAGTGCCCTGGCTGATCTGACTGTAAAGGATAAAGACTTGAACACACCCTTACATTTGGCTAGTAGCAAAGTATGTAAAGGAATTTGAAACAGTGTTACTTCGTGTTGTAATCATAGTCATTCCACTAGACCACTTAAATGTTATCTCAGAAGTGTGTTATCATGGCTCTTAATTAAGATGTACATTTTCTCAGGGGGTCGTCAACCATCAGCAGAATGGAAGGGGAAGAAGCCACAGGGCAGACCCACGTAGGGATTGACGAGGATATGCTTTCCAGGGCATTGACCACCTCCATTCTTATGCAGTCTGTCTCCTGATGCTGTCACTCCCTCTGTCTCTAGGGGGTGGAGTACCACATCAACTTGGGTTTAAACACAGGTTAGGACCTTGGTTATGTGGCTTCTTAAATATAACCAGGTCCGCTTGTTTGCATTTTGTTCCCTTTGAAGACATTGTAATTTATAACACAGCCCCAAAAATACTCTCCTTGGAAGCAAATAAGTGCGTTCGCGTGCATTTCTACCCTTTTCCCTTTTTTCCTGATGCATAGTTCAATGCAAGGAATGTGTTCGAGGTTTTTTGTTCTTCTTTTTTTAATAGCATTGTGTTCACATGTAGCTCAGGATTCCTGCTTCTGTAAAAGATAAATGGTACATAAATATACACAATTTTACAAAAATGAGATCATGTTTTAAAACCTTAAAACCTGCTTTTGTTCCTGAATCATATCTTATGAATCTTTTTTTAAAGACTTATTTATTTTAGAGAGAGACCAAGAGAGAGAGAGCGGGGAGGGGGGGGTGGCAAAGGGAGAGAATCCTCAAGCAGACTCCCTGCTAGCGCAGAGCCTGATGTGGAGCCCATGAGATCATGACCTGAGCCGAAATCAAGAGTTTGATGCTTAACCGACAGAGTCCCCCACGTGCCCCATGAATATCTTTCTTTTAGATATCAAATTGTACCACGTCTTAGAAGATGTATGGTATCCTACTTAAGAATGTGCCATCCTTTGTTCCACCCATCCTCAACGGTTAGACATTTGCTTGTTTTCAAATATATGCTACTGTAGGTGGTGCTAATTGTAGAGAATTTTTTTTTTAAAGAATTCTTACTCGTTCCTTTAAGATAGATTCCTAAATGTAAAACCATTGAGCCTAAAGCTGTGAAGATTTTTCAGCCCAAATGTACCTCTCATAAGATCACAACCATTCACACTCCACCGGCAGCGCGTGAGAATATGACAACTCCATGGACATTTCTCAAATGACATTTCTGGGGCTCCCTTATAAGGCGTTATAGTGTGTGATTCCAGTTAATACCAGCGGTGGTGGTTTACTTCAACACGGTAATGGTATTAAAAGCATCGTCTGTGGCACCAGATGCTTTGGCTGGTCCTTTCAGCTGTTGCACTTTCTCACTTCCTGCTCTGGGAAGCCCATGGAAACCCCAGAAAGGGCTCCATTTCATGAAGTTTATTTCAAAGTGTAGTGTTTTCAGGAAGGGAAGTTCAGTGATCTTCAAACTTTATTGTGCAAAATGAATCACCAGAGGCTCTTGTCAAAGTGCAGGTCTAGAGTGGGGCCTGAGATCCAACGTTTCTAACTCCCAGCTTGCTGGTCTGTGGGCCACGCTTTGAGGAGCAAGGGTTTAGATAAAACCAGGGCATAGACCTGATATCGTGGAAGGGTCTCTTGACTTTCCAGTTAATTTTTTTTTTTTAATTATCAACCATCTCCTTTAAGATACAAGGGGGTATCTTGCCCTGGTTGAGGAAGAAAAGAATGAGCTTTCCTGAAAGTCCCTTCCCAGCATGAGGCAGTACATAGTGATAAGTGATACTGATAACAGATGTAATGGAAATTTCAAGGGTAGATGGGTCCCTGAAGTGGTCAGTGAAGGCTTGAGGAAGGAGATGGGACTTGACATATGTTTAAAAAGTAGTGTTGATGGATTTAAAAGGCTGCTTCTGATTCTACTCTCTGTTTGCCAGTTGGCCTTGCTGAGCTAGCTTCTGCCTCAGCTCTCTCAACATTACTGCTGCAGTTATCTTTGAAATATTAATATATATTTTTTAAAGATTTCATTTTACTTATCTGACAGAGAGAGAATGTGAGAGAGGGAACATAAGCAGGGGGAGTGGGAGAGGGAGAAGGAGGCTTCCCGCCCAGCAGGAAGCCCTATGCGGGCCTCCATCCCAGGACCCTGGATCATGACCTGAGCGGAAGGCAGCCGCTTAACTGACTGAGCCTCCCAGGCGCCCCATAATATTAATATTTTAGATCAGGTTTACATTATTCAAGTCCTAAAACCTTACCCAGAATCTTAGAGAGCCTAGGGTCCTTTAACCATTTGCTTTTTAGAAGAAAAAGGAATTACTCAGAAAGTTGCCTTATAAAATGTTTTTAGGCAAATGATGTTCATTTTAAATTTAAAGCACAATGAAGTAATTTTTCAGGAGCTTTTCTCTGTTTCTGTCCCGTGTTTCTTACCATTTTTTTTCTTTATTAGGGTCATGAAAAATGTGCCTTGTTAATACTTGACAAGATACAAGACGAGAGCCTTATTAATGCAAAAAATAATGCACTGCAGACGTAAGTGTGACTTCTAAAATTTGAATTGGACCCAGATTCATAGGCGTTGATTTGACAAATATTTAGAGTATGCTGTTACCAGAGAATACAGTGGTGAAAGACACAGACCTGGCTTCTCCTTCACGAAGTTTATAGTTACATACCTACAAATGCTGACCAAGCTAGACATTTTTTTTTAAGATTTTATTTATTTATTTGACAGAGATCACAGGTAGGCAGAGAGGCAGGCAGAGAGAGAAGAGGAAGCAGGCTTCCCCCTGAGCAGAGAGCCCAACGTGGGGCTTGATCCCAGGACCTGGGATCATGACCTGAGCCGAAGGCAGAAGCTTTAACCCACTGAGCCACCCAGGCGCCCCAACCTAGACATTTTTAGTTAGAATCTTTTATTTTGTTATGCCTTCATGGAATTTTGTAATATAATATATTAGCATTATGTATTCTTACTGGAAAATGACAGTTTTATACATCATGTTCCCAGAATACATTTGAAGAGTTTCTAAGCTGTTTGTCTTCATTATATTTTAATATAATTCAGTGTAATCCTCAGCATGAAAGACCTAAATCTGATTCATTTCCCATTTTAGGAAATTACCTACTCATTTAAGGGCAAAGGAATATTGGGATTTTTTTTTTCCCATTAAGTTTCTTAAGAAGCATATAGCAGAAATGAATATACTGGGTTTGACATTATTCTTTAAGGTATTCTAAATTCAACAAAATATCATTTAGTGCATTTAGTAATAACAGGGAGGTCTAAAATAAATATATATGGGTGATATTAATACCAGTCATCTTGATGGACCCTGTGAAACAGTGATTCAAATGCTGAGGTAGAAAGGAAGGGATAAAGAACCTTCTAGAAAGCAAACTGGGGCTTACGTTCCTTTTCTGGCTTCCCGTTTACTGTCATTGAGGTCGTTTGAGATCCAGAATATTTGTCGTATCTGCAGAGAAATCTGGGCCAACATGGAAGAAGAGTTGGATCGTTAACACCTGGAAGAGATCTGGTTAACAAATATTTTTATTTTAAAAAAGTAAAAATATGCACAAATTTTCTTAAGTATTTATTTTATATTTATATATATAAATATGTTTTATATTTATATTTAAAGTATTTTCTTCAGCATTTTCTTCCTTTTGGCAATGCAGCTCCCCACAATGACACATTCTCACACAAATTCGTATCCCGGTTGACGCTGGCTGCTGTCTTCTTTCAGACCCCTCCACGTTGCTGCGCGAAACGGCTTGAAGGCGGTCGTGGAGGAGCTGTTGGCCAAAGGGGCCTGTGTACTGGCTGTGGATGAAAACGGTAAGTGGGAACGGTAAGCAGCTGCCGCAGGTACCCTCCCTGTGCTGTGAAGCCGGGGGGAAATGAGGATGATAGGTGCTCATTAAAAAGGCAGTAAGAATTCTCTCCCCCTTGGCAGCTTCTGTGTGTGAGAAATCCAACAGGGATAGTCTGTCCTGTCTGTCTTTGTAAAACACGTGGTCCACGCGCAGCCCACCAGGGCCTTCCATTCTGCATGTGACGCCAGCAGCTCCTCTCTAACCCCCCAGCGTGGCGGCTCAGCTCCTTTGGACACACTGACAAGCTGGCGGACGGGCATTCAGAATTCTCCGAGCGCGCTGGAGAGTTAGAGACCACACATGTCGTTAGTGCATGCTCAAGGGCGCCCAGAAAAGCCTAGGTCTTTGTATTTCAGTTCATTCTGAGATCAAACTTTTTTTTTTTTCTTTTTAAAGAACAGATCAAAACTCATATTCTCAGTAAGGATATTTGGGGAACATGAGTACAATTTTTTTAATGACTTTCTAGGCTTGAAAGCTTCTCCTGATCTATGTAACATTCCTTTTCTAAATGAACTAACTCTCAACAGAAGCTTTCTACTCTGCTTCCTTGGAAAACAAATGAATAACAGAATTATGTGAAACTACCATTTTAAGCACAATACCTATTAACCATGGGGAGCGAAAGACGAATTTCTGGATATTTATGAATGATGTAATTTTTTTCAATGTGTCATTAATTGTGGCATTTAATTGAAGTATTATCATTAACACAACTCAATTAACTGCTTATTACAGGTATTGGAACTAGCAGCCCATGCCTGTTTCTCAGAAGTAAGCATTAGCCATATGACATCATTAGCTAATTCCTACTAGATTTTGTTTTGCAGCCCCGTTTATCCCAGCATGTACCCCCTCTGTCCCCAACCTGACTCATCTAGGAGGTGCAGAAAGTTCTCTATTGCCTCATCTCCTCGGTTGTCCCTCCCTTTCCCTCGCCCTCTTACCACTATTATATATCTTAGGGTTGGCATGCAGAAGTACATGGTTTTTTTCTTCAAAATGGCCCAGAGAGCTCAAAAGAAATCAGTTGTGTCTTTCTCCGTGGTAAGCCTGCTGCATCTGAGGCTTCCCCTGCCAACAGCAACCTTAGGAACGAGAGCCCTGGGTCAGAGGAACTGAGGCCTTTCTGGAGCTTAGTTGCATCCCAGAGGCCTGGGAACAGTTTGAGGCAGTTTTGTCCAGCACGACACTCATAAATCCTTTACTCATCCATGACTTCCGTGGGATGGAATGTTAAGATTCCTGTCTGTTCTTACTTGGTTTCATGCTACAGAGAGGAACGATCTGTTGGGGGCTGGGGGAGGGGCAGAAACTATCCAATGTTGATAGAAGTTGACAGAATGTGGAGTTTTATTGAGCCACTTCCTCTGAATAAATAAGGGAAGGGTAATGGGAAATCTGCAGGCGGAGGGCATAGGCTGACCCTTTCAGGTCAGTAGAATAAGGTTGGATAAGGGCGGTAATTAAGTCACAGAATGTATCTACCTCCCCCTGCATGTGTTAAGTTAGTTTTCTCTTCCGGATGGGACCCATCAAGTCTAAATGGTGGAGAATGACAGGACTCCACAGCCATTTTCCCACACCAGTCATTGTTGGGCTTTGGGACTTTGGTTGGTTGGTGTTGCTATTTTTAAAAATTCTGTTAAATTTCTCTTAAACGATAGTAAGTTTTAAATCACGAACAGCCAGTGCTTTCCTGTCTGATCTGCTCCAATGATTCCATTTTCCTAGAATGGGTTCATGGGTACATACTTTATATAAACACATGTAAAGCAAGAAAACTGCGTTACTCGCATTTGCAGACTTGGGATTTTCGATGTTTTCTAATCCGACACACGATTACCTACTATGAAAGTCATTGTTCTCAGAATGAGAGTGCTCTGGCCCAAGCCTGAGGCGCATGGTGTGCGTGTGCTCTCAAGTGGAAACACCTTTGTAGTTGTCCTGGTGCTGTCTTTTTTGTTTTTGGTTTTGTTTTGGGGGGGTGTCGTTTGTGTGTGTGTGTGTGTGTGTGTGTGTGTAATTGGGTCCCACCCCTGCCCCCTTGTGTTTCTGTTCATTAGATGAAGACTAGAGTTCTGCCTAACTTCGGATAACATAGTGCTTGTTGTCATGTAAACAGAAAACCAACTCCCCCTCATAATGTGTCTCCCCTCCCAGTTCCCTCTAGCCTGACCCCTAGCATGACTTGTGGGAAGTAACTCCTCTTTTTGCCTGGCATGATTTCTAACTCAACATACATCTCCTCATGTGAGGTCGTATGAGATGTACTGTGGAATGCTCACGCCGCCTTTGGATTTCCTGGACTAACCACTGCCTTGTCTGCATTTACGCCCAGGTCATACCCCGGCCCTGGCTTGTGCTCCTAACAAAGACGTGGCTGACTGCCTGGCCCTCATTTTGGCTACCATGATGCCTTTTTCTCCTTCCAGTACAATGACGGCTGTCAACTTCGTTTGTTTTAAAAAAGACAATTTGAGCAGGACGACCCTCTCCAATCTGGGTAGCATGGTTAGCCTGTGCAGTAACAACGTAGGCTCAGAGGATGGGTACAATGAAAATGACTCTGATTCCGAAACATTTTGACTTTGGACTGTAGAAGCTTTTCCTTGATCACCCATATTGGAAGAAGGGAAAGATACATGAATTCCAGGCTTATGTTGTGTTCAAGTATTATTATGGGCCTGGGCTCCCAGAAGCCAGTAGAAAAGGAATTAATCAAATCCAGGGAGGGCAGCTAGGCTGTAGGGCAAGGCACTCACAGAAATGGGCCCTGATTTTTATTTGTGTTTTCATGTTTTCCTTAGATCTAAGCTACTTCTGTGCAAGTCTACCTCTCATTTTAAGTAAGACATTTTAAGTAAAAAGTGCATTTGATTCTTTTTCTTTTGGCATAATGCAATTGAGGGGGAACTGTTCTCTAGAAAGAATTTTTTTTTTTCATTTACTCACTCAGCAGTGAGTTCTCAGAAGTATATCAATGTGACATTTGTGTCCCCTGAGGGGAGGGAAAGAGAGGGTAGGAATTGCCTCAAACCTCTTCTCACTTTGATGTTTACTTCCTCACTAGAAGCCAAAGCTAGACTTGCTCATCTTCAGAAATGATGCCTGTAATAATCTTTTTAAGGGAGTCCAATTATGCATATCCTCTCTATAGCAAGCACTTAAATATCCAGAACTGCTTTCCAAGGATTTTTATTAAAGTTTCCAGATGAATGGAAAAATTCACCAAAAATTTAAGTTGCTTTTTTCTTTTAACACAAATACGGTCCCCAGTACTCCCTGTAATGAGCCTGGGGCTAATTTTCTGCCACCTGATTGAACCCAAATCTGTCTAATAACATTTCAGGTGAAAAGTTGAATTGCACAAGAACTTTGAGACGTATGCAGATTTAATATGCAGCTACCTTTTATTTATTTATTTGTTAGTTCATCCTTAAATCAGAATGCTAGCTTTTTAAAAAGGTCAGAACCATCAGCATTGCTTATCAGTAGTAAAGTATTAAATGAGCTTCTCAGTCAAGGTCATACCAAGTGAGTGGAAGGGTGACGACAAAGGGAAACAAGGTACAAAACAGAAGGTAGAAATGGGTGATGTGGAAATTAAAGCCACTTGATAGTTGCTTGATGATCGAATCAACATAGTGAATACTGTGTCTGCTCCCTCTGCCAAAGCGTCTAGGTCAAATGGACCCCGTTCTGCACCTGGAATAGCTGTACAAAAAGAAGAATGAGACTCTTTAAACATTACGCACATACACACGCACACATATGTATATGTATATGTGTATATATATATATATATATGTCTGTAGTTCATCAACCAGCTGTACGTGAGGACCAAACTGCTTCAGTCTAAAACAGAAGAATTTAAATTGCTTTCCTTCAAGATGGAAGTGAGAACTGAAGTAGCTTTTCTATGGAGTTAAAACATAATCTTTTTGTGTAACAGTCTTTGTTGTGTTTTATATTTCTTATGACACAGATTTCTAGTTGGTGGCTTAACATTTGTAACTGATGACCTGTTGACCAAGGCTTATTTTTTTTTGCCAAACTAGAGAAAAATGTTCATATACTTTTGATGTAAATGTGTTTATATTTATTTGAAATGAAACAAAGGCCGAGGAAACATCCACTGGTTGTTCTCTGCTTTAATCGCTGCATGTCTTACTTGGAATAACACAAAAGCAGGAAAGCACGCAGGACCCTCGCCAGGCTAGCCAGCCGGCCTAGGGCCAAGCCCAGCATTTCTGCTGCTGAGGTTTCCTCGGGCTCTTCCACGTTGGTTGGAGAGGGGTACAGCCTCCATTGCTCAGCCCCAGTCTATAGCCAGCCTGGAGAGTTTGGGAGACACTGCCATCCTTATGCTCTTCTGCAAGATGAGAACTGAGGTGTGTGGTGGGTCATACGCACAAAGGTGGCCCAAAGAAATTTACAGAAATTACTTTGAACACACTGAAAATCTCACGTGGTCCCAGTAACCTAATGGGAAATGATGTCAGTGTGTGAGCACGTGTAACCAGGAGAGGAAATACAAATCACCAGCTCACGTGCTATTTTCCACTTGAGGAAGAAACAGGAGAGAAACATGTTGTCAGGACTCTGACATTTTATAATCAGTTCCATTTTCAACCCTGGAAATGTCTATTTTCTAATGCATATGAGATACTTTTAAAACAGTGTTCTAGCATATCTGGATCAAATACACACACTGTATTCTATTTTTCATCTAATCATAAAAGACTTTACTCTTACTCTTTTAATATCCTGACTTAATGCAGAACTCACTTTGGGTTCTTCACAAATGGGAACTTGTTCAGAGGACTTACAGAATTGGTAATAATTTCCCGGGAAGTTTTCGACACCACCAACATTGTTTTTTCATGTTTTGGTGTCGTGGTCCTCCTCCTTCCTCTGTCCTTTTTGTTCGTTTAGAGAAGACGCATTTTTGAAAAGGAGATAAATTGCTAATGATCAATAACGACCTTATCTTTACCAAAACACTGAAAAGTAAGGGAGTTCCAATGCTAAAAAAGCACGATATACTGTGGTGTCTTTTTCTAGAAGTGAATGGAAATCTTGGTCCCTTGATGTTTAAAGCTGGAAAGGAAATGCCCACTTGTAATGGGGAAGCAGCTTTCACGTTTTTCCTGTAGAGTAGCACAGAGAACAAGGAAGGTGGCAGCACAGCAGTGCCGGCCCGGGGACATTTCTCTCCACATAGCTGCATTTTGACTTTTCCCCACTCTCTCACGGGTAGAAAGGAGGACAAAGGAACAAAATGAACTCACGCTCGCCCTGAATTGTCCATGGAATCAAATCTCTCTCCTACTCTCTCACTGTTTCTCCATTCCCCGAGACCAAATTTTTTTTCTTTAGAACATGACTTCAAAAACTATGAGTTCTGTGTGTTTTAAGTACATCTCTTAGAAATAGAACTATATCTGCAACGTAGCTTTCTAAGCAAAACACACACACACACACACACATACACACACAGTGTTGTGCTTTTAACCAAGTCTTGGTTGTTTAGTGCTTTTTACCTAACCGTGTTATTTTTAGACTGTATTTCAACCATATTCACAGGGATCACGTTTTCATCGCACTTACCTATTCGCCATGTCTGCCTATCCTTGGTAAATCCATTACTATCTCCAAATTGCCTAAAATCTGCTATGATTCTACAGTAAAAAGCTCAGGGGATTTCTATTTATCACTACTAAAAGGGCACTGTAGTATGTTTTGGTACTTTAGGCAGTCAACAGCTGCTTGATTTTTTTTATTTTATTATGAAATTAGAACAAGAACATCAAATGGATCTGCTGCACTATTCGTACTGTTGAGCAACCTGGTTTGCTTATCTGTCGCGTTGGTTGAAGAACTCACCCCTTTTTTTGTCTTGTAATATGAAGTTAGAGTGCCTTTTTATATTTGTATATTCTGAAGATGTTCTGTGAAATGTTTTGTATTTTTTCCTTTAAGTGTTCTCAGAGCAATACCATGAGTTTTCATTTCAGCCTTTCTTTGAATGTATAAAGTGTCTTTTTCCTCTTTCCCCTTACCTGCTTAGAAATGAAAATGAAAATGCCGAAGTTTATATAGGAATTATGTTTAATTTTGCAGTGCTAAAATGCTTTCTTCTTACAAAACTGTAAACCATAGGTCAATGTTAGAGGGGAAAAGCGTTTTAAGATAGTGACAATCTGAGTGTGTGTAAAAATGTAATTCTATGCGTTTCTTATGCAGTGATCTAAAAATTCAATGCAAATACCTTTTGGTTGGTAGTTTTGTCTACATATTTTATGCTTTAGCATGTGCAATATATCTTTGCAAAGCACGAGGATACAAATCTGGTGCCAGTGTTATATTTTGCATAACATATTTGTAACAGCATAAAATACTGTTTGATGCTTTCAGTGGGATTTTGTCTGTAATGTTTGCTTATGTAAATTGGAGTTGAATGACTCTGGTAAATGTCATGACTGTAAAAATGAGGGAAATGACTTTTAGTTCAGTGAATGACTTTGAACCAATCTGAATCTTTTCAAGCACAGTTTAATACTTTTTCAACTACTGAATGCTAATAATGTAATGAAGTACTTAACTGTAATATACTATGGAAATGCATTCAGATGGTTATTTTTACAAATAAAAACGGTACAAATATTGTTGCAATTTGTGTTTGTCTTTACTTTTTCTGATTTATCCTATTTTACCAGTTACTCTGCTAATTTAGATCTTTGCTTCCACCGAAGCCAAAATGACCTTACATTTTGAAAATTACTGATCAAGATAGAAGAATATTTCCAGATTTGCATTTCTGTTTGTAACATTGCAATTGGCGGGGGCGGGGGATTCAGGCATGTGTATTTGTGTATGTTATATATATTAACGCCCGTTTTCTGGAAATGATTTGAGCTGGCCTGCAACAAAGGGCATGTGATAAACTAGAAGTAGAAAAATGAGGACAGGGAAAAAGAATACAAATATGGGAACCGTAACATTTAATACAGTGGCTATGGCTGAATGGGAGTTTGCTCCAGCTCCCTTGTGATCAAGGTGAGAGGGGAGATGAGGCTGATTGTGTAGATCACATATATCAGAAAGGAGGAAGCCTACCATGTCAACAAAATGGTGGAATCAACCCCACTTCCTTTTGTGGCCACTACTAAAACCCTTCAACCGCTTCATGACAACACAGGGTCCCACCTCTCCGCACTATTCTTAGAAGTCGCTGGAGAATTTCCTCTGTGTCACCATTCAGAATTTCTCTGCTAGAGTAATCATTTCAGGGACAGTCCCTAGAAGCGTTAAGGAACAAATTCCCAGTGACACTGTTTCCAGCGGATGAGAAAGAGCTTTCGGGGTGGCGCCCTCCTGAGTTCCTCAAAGCAGTGTCTTAGAAAGCTTGCAGTTCTTGCTAAGTCTAGCCTGACCCTGGCGCCATCTTCTCAGAGAAAATATATAATTTGTTCGACTGTGTATATTTGACACTGTGAATGCACAACCTGTGCCAATATGTTCTTTCTTTTATGCCGTCCTGGCAATAAGGTTTTGCAATTGTTGGCATTTTTCCCTGCTAGAGATGTTCAGAGAGGTTTCGCACTTTGCAATGTCTCACTCCTTACTCAAATATGCAGCTGTGGGTGCCCGTCATTCCTGAGGACCGTAAAGCTCAAATCACACGTCCGGTGGGTACTTTCAGTAGTCTAGAGCTGAGGGGCTGCATTGCTTATCCAACGTCATGTAACAGATTACTCCAAAACGTAGTGGCTTCAAACAGCAAATGTTTATTAAATCTCATAGTTTCTGAGAGTCAGGAGTCCAGGCATGACTGAGTTGGGTCTTCTGCCACAGGGGCCCTCGTGGGCTGTAACCCCGGTGTGAGCCAAGATCCATTTCTAAGCTCACTCATGGTTGTTGGCAGATTCTCTGTGGGTTGTTGGACTGAGGGCTCCAGTTCCCTGAAGGCCGTTAGCTGCCTTCACTTCCATGCCAGATGGGCCATTCCAAGAAACGGCAGCTCCAAACATGGCAGCTTACATCACAAGAACTAGCAAGCTTGAGAAAAGCCAGAAAGAGAAACTGCAAGACAGACGTGACAGCTTTTAAACGAAATACTGAAGTGCCAGTCCATCATTTCCCCATATTTTATTCATAAGAAGCAAGTCACCGGATTTGTTCCACATTCAAGGGAAGGGTTATTACCAAAGGACGTGACGACCAGGACGCAGGAGTCACTGGGAACTATCTGGGAAGCAGGTTATCACACCGGATTGTCACAGTGTCCTTCCAGAGTCTAGCGGCCTCCTAGAATAACTTCTTGCTTGCTTCTTTCCTTGCTAAGGAAATTGTTTACTTTCCCTTTTGGTTTACTAAATTCAAGAAAAATGTAGGGATCCCCTGATTTCCCTTGTGCTCTCTCAAGCGAGCAGAGAGGGGCTAATGACCTCCACGGCAGTGGTTCTGTTGTTGAACATTGATGTGGGCGCTTTGTCTCCAAATGGCTTTTTTAAGGGATCCTTCTCTCTAATTCCACTCAGTAGGTTTAGATGCTCACACATCTATCCCTCGTTTAACACACTTCATGTGTCCCAGAATTAGCTTGCAAGGCACAAAGACGTTAAGCTAAAAGGCTATTAACATAACGTAAAAATATTGTGGGTAAAAGCACTATATGAATTGTCTGTAGCAAATTTCATGCTAAAGATACATTTGCTGTTTAATACGAAGCAGCAGAGGTCATGGCTCTGCCATTCATTAATTTTCGAGCACTCCAGGGAGTCATTGGAAAATGTGAGCATTTGCGACTGACCCGGGACTGGTGGGTGGGAGGGTTTGCTGCTATGGCATTTACTGTACGAAGAGTACGCGGCCGGGGGTACCCGATGTCCCACCAAGGCCTGCGTACGGCTCCCCCCCACCAATGCCCGTGCTCCCTCACCTCCTGCTCGTCCGCCTCCTCGCCTCCCATTTCTAAGTCATTTCTCATCGATTAATTATTGTGAAGCCAGCCGTATTTTTACATCTATTTTCACAGGAGTTGCATAAACAGGCTCTAAGCTTAAGAAAAAGAATTCAGAGGCAAAGACCAAGAATGGTCCCTGGTTGTGTGTTTTTTTCCAGAAAAGATCACACACAGGCAAGTGGAAAAGGATAAAGTACTGTATAGATTTGAGACAAAGATTTAATTCTTTTGTTATTTTTTTAAAGGATTTTATTTATTTATTTATCAGAGAGAGAGAGAGAGAGCACAGAGTGCTCTCTCTCCCACCGAGAGGCAGACAGAGTGGCAGGTAGAGGCAGAGGGAGAAGCAGGCTCCCCGCCGATCAAGGAGCCCGATGTGGGACTCGATCCCAGGACCCTGGGATCATGACCTGAGCCAAAGGCAGCCGCTTAACCCACTGAGCCACCCAGGTGCCCCACTAGTAGACACAATTTCTAGGATACTATTTTCTTTGTCTTTGTGGCTGCCACCACATAGAGAAGTGACAGATTGATGAAGTTAAATCTAGAAGAATTTTGTAATTTTCAAAAGTAAAAATGTTGAAGCAGTACTGAGAGTACAAAAACCTTGCCCCTGTTTATATTCAGTTGAAAGTGCACGGCAGGTTTGAGAACTTGAATAACCCATATTTCTTGCAGTCTGGTGTTTCCTAAGAATTACAAAATCTAAGCTCAGATCTTAATGACAAGAAGCTGCCAACCATAGAAATATCAGAGGAAAGGGAACAGTCAGTGCCAACACCCAAAGGCAGAAATGAGCTTGGCATATTCCAGGAACAGAAATGGGGCCCGTATGGCTGGAGACTTGTAGGGTGGGGGAGGGTGGTAGAAGATGAGATTAAGAGCAATCTGAGACCAGAGCTTACTAGATTTTACGAGCCAGAAGTAGTTTCTGTTTTACTCTGAATGTGATAAAAATCAACTGGAGAAGTTTTAAGCAGAAAAATGGCTGTGGTCCTATTTCATTTTGAAAAGATCACTCTGACCAGTTCAGTGGCCACAGCAATCAATGGTCTAGATAAGTAAGCACGGTGGCTTGGATTGGTGTGGCAACAAGGGATTGGCAACAAGAGAATGTGGCAATCTTGAGGTATTCTTGAAAGTAGAGTTGGCTGAACTTGCTGATGGTTTGATGTCAAGTGAACAGTCTAGAGTTTGGCAGAGAGGCTGGGGCTGTAATTATAGATGACCATGGAAGATGGCCTTGGGAATAATAGAGAGAGACGGGAGTGCTGACTCATGGACACACCAACATTTAGAGGTCAGGAAGAGGAGAGGACCTAGCAGAGACCATCAGGAAGGAATGGCCGGTGAGGAAGGACGGAACGTAAGAGAACACGGCGTCTCTGAAGACTGGGAAAGAACACCATGGAAAAAGGAGTTTCAGTCGCATCTACTGTCTCGATCAGTTCGGGGAGGTCAAGTAAGATATGACAGTGGCACTGGATTTAGCTTCATCAAATTTTTCAGTAACCTTCCCAAGAGCAGATGCATCGGAGTTGGTGGGCACAACAATCCAGAGGATGGGATGAAGAGAGGGAAAAAGGCAGCAGCTGAAGGAAGCTATGGAGAACAGAGAGGGCTTTGTTAAGACAGGAGATCCTTTATCATTTTGATGCTGAGGGAGCGGCTTGGAGAGAGCAGGAAGAGGGTGTGAGAAGTGGTGGGACAATAATTTTGGAAGGAGCATTTTGGAGCAGCAAAGGAGGGGTGCAGAATAAGGTTTAGTCTATCTGAGATTTATTTAGAGCAGCAAAGGAGGGGTGCAGAATAAGATTTAGTCTATCTGAGATTTATAACTATTAGTTTAAATGATGCCGCTCATCCTGGTGGGTTTTTCGTCAGATGTTTGAGTACAGGCATAGAGTAAGCAGACAGCGGGGTTTAAACAGGGATAGAGCTTTGCCAAGTGAGTCCAAGGGGAGCTGTGGAACTATGGTGCTTTCAACAGACACGATTGTAGAGATTATGGATTCTAAACTGGGTAAGGAAGGAACCGAAGGCGTGAGGGAGCTGACAGGGAGTGAAAAAGTGGTGTAGTCCCTGAACTGAAGGTCTTGGCAAGATGGAAGAGCGGCTGAGTTGTGGCATCAAAGTCACTAAGCTAAACCTGGGGTGCCCAAGGTCGCGCTCTCAGAGGAGGGACATTTCTGATGCTGACAAAGCCAAGGAGTGGGTGGTTGAGGACGACTGATGGAAAAAGCATGGGAGGCGAGGAAGTAAAAAATGAGGAGGCCAACGTGACAAATGGCCCCAAGTTTAATATAGTATTTGAGCAAAACTGATGAGAAAATATGGCCATTTTGAAACATCTATGACTCAGATAGACTCAGAGCTGATTTATTATCAGACTGAAGTTTGGGTCCAGGATTAGGATGAAGCTTTCAAAAAGGTAAGAATGATCAAGTGCATTTCCTAAAACAAACAAATACAAGGAAAAACCTCAACCAGGCCTTGATTATAATACAATGACAGCTTTTACGACCATATGGTTTAACCTAAATGTTTTCATGAGGCTCTCCAGGAAACAGGACAGATGGTTAAGAGCTGCGGAATGAACAAAGGGAACGTGTGGGTCAGACAATCGTCTCAGTGATGGTAACAATGAAAATTCTTCCCAGTGGGCCTTCCACGGAAGACAGAAGACTAACATCATTGGAATTCTGTCTTGCTTTCCAAGTGAAAAGTAAATTTGCCTTAAAATATTAACTTTTCCTGAAAATCTCAATTTTTAACTAAAAAGATAGGAAGTGAGTTTGGGTTTATAATTCCCTTTTGAATTTCTTTTTTCAAGAAATGTTTCTAAGCCCATGTGTTTCTGTTTTACTTTCTTTTTCAGTCTTGAGTTTACTCCTTGCTGTTTCATTGTTACTGAAAATCTATGACAATTTTATTAGAGGTATGTTACTTAATGATTGGTTTTCTGCTTACCTTCATTCCCAAGGGTCTGCCCGTTAGCGTGGAAATTTTGATGAGGCTGCTGGACCAGTTTCATTCTGGCATCAGTGCTAACGAAGCTGATAAAGGATTCAGTCAGTACCATCTGGGAGTTTGCTTTGTGATGTCACAGCTGACACTAGAAATTAGATCGAGAGAACCAATGACTCTCCCACACTATATTTTAGATATGGAAAAAGAAAAGCCTTTCAGGATGCCAACAATATTTCCTAGAGATAAGAACATATTTTTTAACAATATTTCCTAGAGATAAGAACATATTTTCCAGTGTGTATTAACGATCCAGCTTCATTTCTCTCACTGCCGGCCTCATGATCTGATAGTGACCTCGATGGGGGACAGAGGACCTTCTTATGAAGCCGCTGGTTGTGACCAGAACACCAAATAAAAAATCATCTCGTTGAATTCGTCAAGCTATTTTTCCAGTTGGAGGGAAGAATAAAAATAGCCTATACTCTCTGAATGCTTATTGTGTGCCAGGCCCTGCTGTGAGAGCTTTACATGTATCAACCCATTTCATCCTTGGAACAACCCTAGAAGGTAGATGTCATTTATCGTGGCCCGCCAAAACACACAGGAACCAGCGACAAATCTGGGAGTCAAACCTAGTCACATGACTCTAGAGTTCATAATCTTACCACGCTTTTTATATTGGGAGGAAAACAAACGGCTTGAAGCCAATTTTTCTTTTCTTTTCTGTAGCCCTTCCCCTTTTTTATTAACACTAATGCAGTCTTTCTTCTGTGACAGTAAATATTATGCAACAGAGGGTAGGTAAACTATGGTCCATGCTCCAATACCAGCAACCACTTTTTTTTCAATAGCAGCTTTTTTTTTCTCTCTTTTTTTTTCTAAGATTTTATTTATTTATGTGACAAGGAGAGAGAGAGAGAGAGAGAGAGCACAAGCAGGGGGAGTAGCACAGGGAATGGGAGAAGCAGGCTTTCCACCAAGCAGAGAGCCTGATGCGGGGCTCGATCCCAGAACCCCGGGATCATGACCTGAGCTGAAGGCAGAGGCTTAACGACTGAGCCACCCAGGTGCCCCATGCTCCAAAATCAGCAACCACTTTTTTTTTCA